>CAJNIZ010035880.1:1624-20899 GCA_905231905.1 Symbiodinium pilosum | reverse complement strand
CTAAACCCTAAGCCCTAAAACCCCTGCACCTGCCTGCCACTTCTGGGCCTCGAAGATCTGCAGTGATGGCTTGCCCTTCATGAGAGGCTCAACCTGGAGGGCTTTAGGGGTTTAAGGTGTAGGGGTTTAGGGTTTAGGGTTTGGGGGTTTTAGGGTTTAAGGTGTAGGGGTTTAGGGTTTAGGGTTTAGGGTTTGGGGTTTGGGGTTTAGGGGTCTAGGGTTTGGGGGCTTAGGCTGTTTGGGTTTCAGGGTTTAGGGGTTTAGGGTTTGGGGGTTTAGGGTCGAGGGTTGATAATTGTATTGGGTTTCGGCTTCAGGGTTTGCGCGGATTCCCACAATATTTACAATAACTGCGTTGTTTGACTATACATGTGAATCTCTTGTGTGAGTCTCTGGCTGTTGTTTTAGCTACGTGTGAATGCCAGGTAGGCTCAAAGTCTACGGTTTGGAGTTTAGGGCTCAGAGTTTGCGCTTTAAGGTTCAGGGTTTCGGATTCAATGCTTTCAGTGCCAAAAGGATTCTATCCTGAAGAAGTACTCTGGGGCCTAAGTGTGTGGCTGTATAGTATATGGGTATCTGGACGATTTAGAATGCGCAAACGCCACTCCCAGGACCCTAAACCCTAAACCCTGAATCTAGACCCTAAACCCTAGGAGCAATAGCACAAGTCATGCGATGTTTTGTCCTTACTCTTTGGCTTGGGAAGTGTAGGGTCTCCGGGCCGAAGATTCGTGGTTTTAGTGCCGGAACTGGCATTGCAGGCTAAACCCTAAACCAGGATTAAGTTTAAGAGTCCAGGGCTGTCCCTTTTTTAGAGGCTTTGGGAGCCTAGGGTTTGCAAGTGTCTTCCGTGGGCAAGAGCATGTGAGCCCTGGACGAAAGTTATGATATGGTTCTTCAACGCCCCCGCTAAACCCCCTATACATCATCTTATATACGTCCCCCCCAAGCTAACTTTAGTCCGTAGACCGTGGAAGATTTCGGGGGATTGGTTTTGAGGATCAGGATGAGAGTACTTGGTCCACGATGAATGTAACACTCCTCGCTTGGTTGGCCTTTGGAGCTCTCTGAGAAATATGTGGGCGGTTGTCAAAATTATGGTCCCTTTTTGGATCCCGATTAAAGTACGGCACCTAATACTTAGGGTACCCAAAAAAGAGACCATAATTTTGACAACCACCCATGTGTATATAGTGTCCTTATGAAACCAATAAGAGGGAACCATCTAAATATCCCAACAGCCAACCCCTAGACCCTAAACCCCTTTTGGTGGAGATGAGAAAGAGGGACCAAAGCCCTGAACCCTGCTGAGCCAAGTACTGGGCTGCCGTAAAGGAACTTATGCTGAGTTACCATAATGGGTATATATATATATACAATACAGTTAATATAGTTCATATGGTTTCCCCAATATAGTAACTTAAATTAAGTTCCTTAACAGCAATCCAGGTAAGTCCAGCTTCAGCCTAAACCCTAATACCCTAAACCCCTAAACCCCTAAACCATTCAGCCCAACCCTTTCCGAGGGGACGTGCCTGCTTTCGGTAGACCTCCGGAGGCCGCTTCGGCATGGGGTAAGACCTGAGAAGCAGAGGCCCAAAACATCAAAGTGTTCAAGCGGTTTAGGGTTTAGGGTTTAGGGTGTTCAACGTGATCCCGTTCAGCCTGCTCCATGTATTCCAGCGTCTAGTGTGCGACTAGAGCGTTATTCCTGATGTTGGTTCAGGGCTTTCGAACCTACATAGGCCGTTAGAGCAACTGATTCGGCAGTCTGCTGCCCGCCTTCCACTCCAAACGGCTGAGAATTTTTTAAAAAAGGGTTACCCTACGCCGTGCGGAAAAGATCGCGAGGAGCCTAAGTTAGGGGAACCATCAGGTATGCACGTTTAACGAGATAGTACCCTGCCTATATGGGAAGCCCGAAATTAAATCTCAATGTGCCATTACCCTTATTCATTGGGAACCCCCAAACAAGTACCCCATGTACCTTGAATCTTGGGATACCCTAAGCCATACACCCCATATACCCCGATATAACCCCTCTAAACCTCTGAAAGGTACCCCTACTTTGGACAAACTCTCAAGTAGCAGCAATGTTGGGAAACTCCTGGGTAACCCAGACCCCTGATTAATAAACCCACTCCCTTTACTAGGGATTATAATAGGGATCCTAATGTTAAGGCCCTTGAAAGGAAGGTTTTCTTTTTTTAGTCATGGGTCTACATAGGTAGATCTTCATGCGAACTTCTTGCAAGCTTTGCAAGGTAAGGAGGAATGCAGTAGCAAAACTACCACTAGCATTATTACCATCATTTTTGTTACTACGAATATTTCTAGTATTCTTATTACCCGTATAACTATCATTCTTACTATTATTGTTATTCCTCATATTTCTATTACTATTGTTGCTGCATTTTCATTGCCAGTATTACTACTATTATGACCCTTTCTATTGCTATTCGAGTACTTGGAGAGTCAGGGGCAAGCTCTGGAAGCAACAGAACTCGAGTCGCTGATTTTCTTTCTTTGTGGTATCACCTTCAATGGGTTTATAGGGGATATGTGAGGCTTTATGAGGCTATATAGGATGTGTCCTTGGCGATTAGGGTTGGCTTGTTTCATAGGCGATCTGGCTTTCGTGACCTACCAGGCTCGCGCTCGAAGCTGAATGTGCTTTAGTGCAGCTGCTTGGAAGAGGTTGTAAGCAAGCCACCATGATGTCTTAGCTGGCAGTAAGACATGGAATTACCCACAGTCTCAAGCTGACTTAGGCAAGGCCGCCACGAAAGAAACAGTCTTTGAGAATACTCACTAGTAGCAAGCCGTCGAGACCAGTCCACCCCCCCGCCTGTGGAAGTGTAGTAGTACATATTATTACCATGAACAAAACCGTTCTGGATGTGTTAACATCACAGTGATTACTCTTACTGCTAGCTGTATTATGACCGCTATCGTTACTATGATCCCCGCCTGGACGTTATATCAAAAGTAGGTAAGAGAAGACTGGTCAAAAACCCAAAGCAAAACAGTCCAAATGATAAATATTCTACCTAGTTCTTCAGTCCGTTATAGCATGCTATTCAGTCTCAGCAAGGTGCGGAAGGAAGGTGCCGTCAAAGAATGTGGCGAGGGCCTGCTTGACGTGTCACGTGAGCAGTAACTGCGTTGCTATTAAGGCATCAGGAACTGAAGTCACCTCACTTAAGAGAGCCACACTAATACATTATGCATACATACTTATATATATATATGCTACGGAAACGTATAAAGCTCCTCTACGGCACGCAGTGCAGCAAATGCAGGACTACGCGAGCTACACAGAGCTCAGGAGCAAGACGCAAGCCTTGACTTTCCAGCAAAATCCCCTTTACTTGGAGGTTCGGGAGGACTTTGATTTAGTAAGTAGGTTAAAACTGAGGATCGCTAGGGTTACGACATGCATGGGAGTTATTAGCCTATCTGCTAAGTCCCCTGACTCTCCAAGTACGTTTTGGGAATCACTGTGGACAATGACATTTGGGGCTCCCAAATTAAGGGTACCTTGTGGGGGTTCCAATAACAGGGATTAAAGTATTTGGGGTCTACATTAGGGCCCCCTGTTTTGGGAAACTACCGTTTATGTCAACAAAGACAACCTGTGCTGGGGTATTCTTTCCTGTCTACAGATTAGAACACAATGGTCTACGCAAATCTCTCTCCTGGGCAAGGGGTTCAAGGCTTAGGGAAGGATTGGGGTCTGAATTCGTGGAGCCAGATTCCAGATTCCACGGGCCTGAGCTGGGTAGGTGTTTTAACGAAACGCGAGTGATGTCTACACCAATGACATTGGTCATTGAAGACTATAGACTTTCACACCCCAAACTACAAACCCTAAGCCCTGAACCCTAAAGCCTAGACTATGCCTTGGGTTTTTCGGTGCCAAGGGCCAGGAACTGCAGCTTTCGCTCTGAAAGACCCAACCTGGCTCCTTAGTGCAGATGAACACCTGGGCCCCTAGGAATAACCGGACTTTGGTAACCTTGATAAGGAAGGTAGGTACAGGTACAGTTCTACTTAAGGGACTATAAATGGATCATTGGTTCTAGGTACAGGGAGGACTTCGGTAACCCTAACCCCTGTAAGAATGATCTTATAAGAGCCATATGATTGCCATAGGGTCCGTATTCTCTGGGGTAACCTCCTTGTTTCCAAATTAAGAATCAGGGTTTAGCATAGTGTTTAGATTTGGGGGCTTTGGTTAGCTATGACTATTGCATGACTCGTATACGATCCTTATTACAGGCGCAGGGGTTACCAAAGTCCTCTGTAAAAATGGGTGCTGCAATGATACGGGAAGACCAGACATAGCCACAGAATCAAGGAAGTCTCTGAAACCTTCAACCCCAACCCCCGCATTCTAAACCCGAAGCCCTGACCCTCAAAGCCTGTATCACCAAGGTTTTGGACCCTAAATCTCCAACAAAACTACACTCCAAACTCTAAGCCCTAAAAATCATATATCTTCAACCCTCATTCCTAGACCCTAACCTACACCCCACAAACCCAAAATCCCTAAATCCGATAGAAACCCTAAACCCTAAATCCCAAGCCCAAAACCCTCCGCCGGCCTCTTGCTCCTCCTGCACCAGAGGAGTCTGAGGAGGCCCAGGCAGCTCAGGCAAAGTGGTGGTGGTCGCCTTCTGGATCCCAAGATATCCCAAGGCTTAAGGATCAGGGTTTAGGATGTAGGGTTTAGGATTTAGGGTGTAGGATTTAAGGTTTAGGATTCAGGGTTTAAGGTTTGGGATTTAGGGTTGAGGGTGTCTGGATCCCAGGGTACTTGAAGGGGTCACCCTCATGCTGCTAGGGCTGCTAAGGTTTTGGCTTCAGGTATGGGAGTTCAAGAGCTTTAGGAGATATTGGGATTACTGAGACTACTGTAGGCCCTAGGGCTTAGGATGTAGAGCCTCAATAACTACAATAGTGCAAAATCAAAAATGAAAAACGTAACATGAGATTGCACCTACGTTTAGATTGGAGTCAGGGAATATCATGTAATTACAATAAGAGCTTGGGGTATCTTATGCGAAAGTTGTGGAGGCTGCATGCTTGGAATTTAGGCCGGAGTTAGCTGTACTTGCTGGCTGTTAGTAGGGAATAAGGAATTTAATCTCCATATAACTCCTAAATGATTTATTTCCATATTCCCTACTAGCCCCCAAGAAGTTTAGAAGTTCAGAGTACAGGGTGGGCTGGGTTGGGGTTCACGGGCTATAACTACAGGAATTGGAATGAAGTGATTCACCCCTGGAGGTATATGGGAATACATGGAGGATTCCCAAAAAATTGGAATCCCTTTTTGGGGTCCCCATAAAAAGGAGTATACTATCTTGGTATCTATATTGAGGTCCCCCCATTTATGGAATCTACCACATGGGGTCTCTACCCTTCCTGAAATTCCCATGAAACCTTACACAGCCCAGCTAAAGAGGCCAGATTCATTGCAGGCACCTTTTAGGGATTCCATGCTAATTTGGGGCAGGTGAAAGCACTGAAAGCATTAGCGGTATTCGTAGAATTCTCTCCTTAACCCTAAATCCTAAATCTTATGGGACTGCCGGTGTAGATTCATTCTTGGGCCTCTCTTTCTTTCTTTCTTTCTTTGCCTATGCTCTCCAAACTTGAGATATCCAAACCTGGAAACCCTCTCCGCTACCCACCCCGAATCCCACCAAAAGCCCCTCAGAACCTACACATCTCACAACCTAAACACCAGACCCGGAACCATGATCCTGCATGAAACCCTGGACCCGCATGCTAAACCCTAAGCCCCAGTGAAACCGTGGAACCCACACAGCACTCCCTACACTGGCAACCCTAGCCTTTTAGGGTTTAGGGTTTAGGGTTTAGGGTCCCACACCCTATAGTCCCCCTTGATAGACTATGGGGTATATGAGGTTCTTATTACAATAGATCCAAAGCCATATTCTATCTACTTAAGGGCGACTATTATACCCTTTCTCAAACTAACATCGGACCGGAGATGGGCTACTCGTAAACTACTGTTGTTTCAGAAAAAACTATAAATGATTCCATGCTATTCTGGGGGAATGTAACTGCGCAACCAGTCCAAACAAACAGCATCCCTTTGTGGTTGGCCGAAGTCAGATGATTTCCTTCTGGTAAGACCTTGTAAACCTAAACCCAATACCCCCTAAACCCTGAACCTTAAACCCTAAAACACTGAACCCTAAATCCCCTTAACTCTAAACGGCCTGCTCCTCAACCTCGGGAAGAGGTGTATAGAATCGAACTGCAGAAGTACCGGGGGTCCCCGGGCTGCCTGTAGCGCTTAGGAGTCTAGGGTTTAGCATGTAGGGTTCAGGGTACAGGTGTTTATCGTTTAGGAATTAGGGTTCAGAAATTTAGAGGTTTAGGGCTGAGGGGTTTATAAGATTTCGGGCTTAGGATTTTGTGGTTTTGGGTTAAAGGCTTCCTTTTTTGGGCTCAGGGTTATCAGGGTTTAGGAGAGATTGCGATGAGGGTTTGAATTTGAGGTTCGGACTTAGGAGAACCGGCCTAATGACTTGAACAAAGAGCTCATGTTCCAACATGTGCCGAATGCCTATATATGTCTGGGCTTGGGGCTCAGCAATGGGGATTGGCAGAGAAAGATTTAAGGATCTGGCCCGGGGATTGGAGTATGGGCTTTAAGCTTCAAGCTTTTGGCTTGATTTGGGCATTCGGATTTTGATAAGTGTTGGAAGCTTGGGAGTCTTCAGCGTTACATTGCAGAGTGGTGATTGCAAAGGAAGTGGGCAAGCAGAGACTAGTTGCAAAGACATGCTGTCTTCTCTCGCCATAGCTTGTTTGCTTGAAAAAGGGGTCTCCAAATGGTGGGCATGCCTGTTGGCACCCTCATCTGTCAGGAACTGATATAAACTTAGCCCCCTCCCCATTGATGACGGGAAATTCCCAGGTCCGCAACATATTCTTAACTCCGTCTTAGTCGAAAGCGTGCCCTGGACCTCCAACACTTTGCTACGCGAAGAAAACCATCCGAAAGTGCACAGCAAGTTCAACCCATCCGCTTTTAGTATCTTGAACAACCACTGGTCCGTATGCCTGAATCACTCAAACCACTACTCGATCATGGTACTGACGAAGCATCTTGGCAGTCCCAAAACAACCCCACCGCCCTGTATACAGAATGCATTTAGAAACCTCAAGCCCAATATTTGTGCGTTTATCCCAAATCCCAGAAGCCCCAAACCCGAAACCCTAAGCCTTGTGCTGCGAGGGCACACTATACGTGCCCAACATGCCTATATAACGCAGAACAAGGAAACACAGCGCATGTCGCCCTCAATGGGATTTTTGATAACCAGGCTTGTGCTGTTCAAATCACAGCGAGACCAAGGAGCATGGTCGCTTTGAATGTGCTAATTGCCGGAAGCTTGGCACAGGCGGCTCTGGCGTTGCATACAAACGAGTCCACATTCGCGCCTTCGCTGCGAAGGTCTCGGGGTGGTTTAATTGGAGGGCCGCAGCCCCCACATTCATGGGGTCTAAAGGCTCTGGGGTCCCAAGCAAAGATAAGATGGACCAAAACATGGAAAACAGGTGAAAAGCTGGGGACCATTTGTCCTCCAAGAAATCGACGCAGAGCTCTCCATTGTCTGTAATGTTCGGGTGGAGGACCTTCGTCAAAATCTTGAAGTCCTTGGGCGGCATGAAGGGATAATCGTAGGGAAGCTGAAACTCAGCGGCAAACCAACCACCCTCATAGGGTGTGCTTGATGGCCCTTTCAGATACACTCTCCAACATGACAGATCCCGCTTGGTGAAGTCGCATCTTACAGTGTCATCTTCACAAAACATGTGAAACAACATGACCACTTCCTGGCAGATCCGGTCATTCCTCTTCGACGGGATCTGGCAACTCCCCTGCTGCAAAGGGTACAGCCCAGGCATCCCACAGGTCATTTGCCGTGGTACCGTTAGCGCCCACTGCCCAAAAAGCGCTGACTGCATCTGAAGAAGATGAGAGGGACCAACACCGTCTCTCCCACGGCACACCATGCGTCTCTCAATTGCTGCAAAATCAATCTCCCCAGTAAGCCCTGACCGGTCTTCATTGGATTCTACTTTGGGGCGGCCCTCAGTTTGATAGTCCTTGCATGTATCGGGACCATGCCAATGATTCCGACGGCGTAGACCAAAAGCAACGTCCAGACGCACTGGAAATCGATGTGACGGTATCGACTTGCAGAAACAAAAAAACGTTGACATAGACATTACCTCTGTTCCGCGGCCGAGGAGGGTTGGCAATTCTCTGCTTGCCAGTGGGCCTGTTCTGGGGCGGAGGAGGGTTGGCAATTCTCTGCTTGCCAGTGGGCTTGGCTCCTGAGGGCAAAAGTCGATCTTGTCGCCCTGCTTGTCAACCAACTGAGCCAGGTGAAAAAAATCAACATCGCGTATTCCTAGCTCCGTGGCCTCTTTCAATGCTGCTTCCAACTTTAAATGTGTCTTGTGCCAGGAGACAGCATGTTCATCACCAGTGCCTTGCGGCCGCTGCAATTCGAACGCAGCAACCACTGAAGTGCCACTTTTCAGCATCGTGTTCCGGAACGCGCGAATGGTTGCATCCAAGCGGTCGTAACTCCCATCCTTGCTCTCAATGCTTGCGCGAATCCGCTGCTCATCAGCTGCATGTCCACACTTCGCATCGCTTGTGCTTACTGACGTTCGCCCGCCCAAGACGTAGCACCCTACAGCTACAACGTACAACTTGGACTCCAAAGCTTCGTCAATCTCATGCACGCACCACAGGCGGTCGTATGGATCGGCCCTCGTTGTGTGGACAACTAGCATGCCATGCAGGGGCCTGGACTTGATGACGCTCTTGAAAGGGTCCAAGCTCAACTGTTCTACCAAAGAAGGTCCTGCACCATCTTCGGGCTGGTATTGCGCAAAGGTGCAACACCAGAGCGGCACACCAGCTGTTGAACACCATATCTGCCGAATTCGCGAAGCCCAGGAAGAGAGTGCAGACACCAATTCCTCCACATCTTCCTGGGTTGCTGTTAAGGAACTTACTTAAATTAAGTTACTATATTGGGGAAACCCTATTATTTACTATATATACCCATTATGGTAACTTAATTCAAGTTCCTTAACAGCAACCCAGCTTCAGCCCAAGCATGGGAGATCATCACTTCAGCCTCTAGCGGAGCTTCAGCGTTCATGAGGAGTGCCGCGCCGCACCCCGTGCCACGGGACCAGGGGATCACAAAGAGGGTGTTAATGTCATAGAGGCAAACATAGCCCCGGGCCTTCTGGGCAGCTTCATATTCACCAGTGCGTCGCGCGTAATTGAAGAATTGCAGCAGCTGAAGGTCACTCATGGCCCATTTAGTGGGGCTAGTGCCCTGCAAGCACCAAGTGCCAACTGGAATTTCTCCAGCTTTCGCAAGGAAAGGCGGTCGCTTTGCCAGGAGTTCGATGCGACGAAGAACCTCTCCCTCCGCATTTCTGATCTCTGCATGCTCTGTTGCATGCTGTGTTGCATGCGCTGTGCAACACAACGCCATGGCTCCGCACTGATACTAGTGAAAATCCTTTCTGGGGGGAGTTCTCTCAATTTTAGGGGAGATTCTGCTGAGACAAAGATTGGGGTGCGACCCCCAATTACTCTCAATGGAGATTTCCAAGCATCGGGGGTTCCCCTTATAAATCCCTCAAAAAACCGCCCTCCTCCGTATCAGGAAACCACCCGAAAAAGAATGCTATTTTCTTTTGTACAGGGAGCCCCCGGGCAAGGGACCTTGATGATGGGAACCCCCAAACCCTATCCCAACACAAAGCTTTGAAAGCAAAGCTGCCTCCCACCATGTTGTAGACGTCAGTGGAATCATAAACACATCTAACAAACTTCTACGCATATAGTCTCCCTTAAGTAGATAGGATAGGGCTTTGGGTATTTTATCATATCCTCCCCGTATACCCTGCATGTATTCTATCCAGTTAAGAGGGACTGTAACTGCTAGCTGGGAGCCTGAGCCCTAAACTGATGACCCATGTACGGATGCTTCTCAACATGGATTTCTTACATTCCTGAAAGCAGCACATGTGCATGCATGTGTGCACATATCTATCTATCTATCTGTCTATCTATCTACGTATCTATTTATCTACTTTGCTATACATTCTACAAGATTTTTGAGTGTGAAGATAGATCTGTGATATGCGCACACGTGCATGCACAGTATACCTACATAGCATGTAATCCAAGACACCAAACCCTAAGCCAAAAATGGGGCGGCCCATGATCTTGTCTCTCATAAACAGGGTGAAAGAAAGGCCGTGGTCTCCTAAAGACATCGAACGCCTGTGAAGGTTTAGGTTTGCGGGTTAGGGTCTTGGATGTGTTGTTTTGATTGGGCTAAGGGTTTAGGGGTTCAGGATCTTGGGTGCATGGTGTACTTGGATTTAGGCTTTAGGGGGGAGGGGCCCCCTAAACCCTAGAGCCCTAAACCTCAGGCTTAGGGTTTGAATTGGTTTTGGGGCTTGGAGCTTTCTTGAATAATGGAGCACTCAGGGACTCTAGGGATGTTCAGGGATTACTCGCTTCTTGGGAGTTTTAGGGTTTAGGATTCAGACCTTGGGGTTTAGGCTATAGGGGTTGCATGAGATCAGGGACCCGCTCAGGAACCAGCCGAGAATATACTGAGAGCCTGCTAAACTGTTACATGGGAACTGCAAGCTTTCATACACATTGCCAAATATTCCCGTAAAACACGGGATCAAAAATTAAACAAACCGGGGGGGGGAGGCAGTAGGGACCCCGGGAACACATGAGACTCGGTCCCTTTTGTATAGAGTTAAGGGACTCCTTTGAGAAGTTGACTCTGCCTTCCCTGGACCGGGTAGAAATCATAATTTGCGATAATATAGGTTTATATAGGGACAATGGATAAGAAAATGGGAACTAGTATTTGGGGTCTAGGGTTTAGGGTGACAAAACGACAGAAAATTATTTTCTCAAACCCTGAACCCTAAACCCTAAACCTCAAACCTCAAACCCTTAAAACCCTAAACCCTCACACCCTTAAAACCCTAAACCTCAAACCGTTAAAACCCTAAACCCTCAAACCCTTAAAACCATTAAAACCCTAAACCTCAAACCCTTAAAACCTTAGACCTTAAACCTCAAACCCTTAAAGCCCTAAACCTCAGACTGCTCGGCCGATGCCTCCGTCTTGCTTTGGCGAAATGGAATCCTGCCCTTCCGGCATGTCCTGGCCTGGGCAGGAGATCCGTAGTCCTTCTTAAGTAGATAGAATATAGGGTTTAGGGTTTAGGATTTGGGGTTTAGGGTTTAGGGTTTAGGATTTAGGGTTTAGGGCGTAGGGTTCAGGATTTAAGGTTTAGGGTCCAGGATTTAGGTTTCAGGGTTTAGGGTTGAGAGGGTTGTGTATGGAGGTTAGGGGTTAGTGGTTAGGGTGTGGAGTCTCTGGGGCTTCTAGGCTTTCCCGGGCTTGGTAGGGGTTAGGATTTGGGATCTTTTAGGGCAGGGTTTAGGGTGTCCTGTGCTTTGGGGAAGAGGCCCGATTCCATCCTCAGGAACCCGAATTGGAGTAGCCTGACCCAAAGAAGGGCACTACACTGGAGGAACCTAGACCCTACGTAAATCCTGATTTCTCATCCTCTTGACTCTTGACTCAATCTGAGTGAGCCTGGCTTGATGCCTGTAGCGTCCCTAAACCTAGCACTCCGACTCTAAACCGCAAAGCCAGGCACCTACCGAAAGAAACCTCTGAGCTTGCAGTCAAACGAGCACATAGAATGGACGATCCCTAAACCCATAGCAGGGGCTCTCAGCCTCTTCTTGTTATAAGATTTCCTTCCATAAGACATATAGATGCTCTACAGTGAAAACTCCGTCTATGAAGGTTGCAACAATCCATGAGAGAGATCTCACAAAACCCCAACAGATTCTTGCGTATGCCACTTGCCCGGAGTGCAGGAAATGATTCATGCGGCGGCCATCTCACACCACTAGCCGAAAAAAACACCAGAATAACAACTGGTCCGGAGCATTCCCATGCCAGAAGCCCAAACCCTAACCCAACCATGCAATACAAGCAAGCTAAGCTCACCAAATCGCGCTCAAACGGAAGCTCGATGCGACATGGCAAGCATCTTGTCACAACCCTAAACCCTAAATCAACAGCCTGCAGCTTGCCTGCAGCTTGCTTCCCCACAATTCTGCTGGAAACTCAGGGCCCAGCCCCTCCTAAGGGCTTACGGTTTGATTAGGCTTTAGGGTGTAGGGTGCGACCCCCATCATGACAATGCCCTAAATAATCTAAGCCCAGACTGCATGTGGACAGCTAAGTGCAGCACTAACTTCGCCGGACACCGACCTCTTTTGTTTGGGCTAGCGTCTTGAGGACGGAGAAACTTGAGGGAGAAAACTCTTGCTTCTACTACAAGGGTAAAATGAATTAGAACAGCATCTTGAGGTGCACCAGAGTTTAGGTAGGAAAGGAGCGAAAAAAACACAAAGACATCGGCAATTAGACAGGATTGTACACTAGATTTCGGGTTGCAAGGTGCAACATATTCAACACCTCCATGTCTGGAAGGATCAGATTTCAGGCTTTTGGGCGAGCTGCCCACCAAAGAAGCTACAAGACAGCATAGGCCCAAACCCTCAACATTGTACAAAAGTGATGCAGATATGTTCTCGCAACAAAGTCTGTGGAGGTGAGACCCCTAAACTGCTTGAAGACCGAAACCCTAAAGAAGAATCCCTAAAACCCTGAGTGCGTGTTGTCCTCACTGATCCTATAACCTGGAAATTTCCATAAACGGGGGCCCCGAGTAGACCTTAGGCTGGGCCCCCACCCACATGGTAATTCCATTAGGGCCCATATATATATATATTCCTAATATACCACTATTAATGGGGTGGGGGCCTAACCCAAAGTAGACTCCAATGTTCTAGAATCCATATTCTAAGACAGTCCCACTAAGAGGTACCCAATTTCTGGAATCCCCGTCTTATGCTGCGAGAGACGGGTGCAATGTATTTGAATGATTTCAGCTGATCATAGGACTTGGCTGGTTACACTCTGAGTTTTTCCCTAATGCCTTGACACTGCGATGCCGCGCTTCACTGGGTTTCAGGTTCCTTGCGTCGAAATGTGAAGTCACGTGGGAACGTACTGCGACGGAAGGAAGGTCTTGTACGGAATTCGGAGCTTCTGAAACAAATCCCTTCCGCATGAGAGCCCGTCACCATCCCTGAAGATTTTCACAACAAGGGAACCACATGCCAGAAATTCTAAACCCAAACCTCCGTATCTCAAGAGCCTCAAAACAAGGGGACCGCATGCCTAAAATGAGAAGCCCTAAACCTCCATCTCTGAAGATTCTCACAAGAAGGGAGTCACATGTCTGAATTCCGCACCCCTAAACCGTAAACCTCCAGTTGTCAAGATTCTAGCAGTGAGGCGCTGCGGGTCTGAAATCCTCACCCCTAAACCTCCCATGTCCAATTTCAAGGCTTGAAGTCAGGTGCCAGGCGTCTGAAATGCAGAGATGCCATCAACCGAAGACTGCGACTCCTGGCATCGAGAACTTGCGTAGGCTCCAAGAGGGCTTATAAGGCTTAGGGGCCGAGAGACAGGGGATATGGAGGTTTGCGCTTCACCGCGAATACGCAACATCCTGCATGACATTAAGTACCTTCTACCTTGGGAGCTATGATACTGTAGTATACTAAGCTTATTGCTGGCTAGTAGGGAGTACGGGAATAGAATCCTGCATAATCCCTATGTTATTCCCTGACTCCCCGCTAGCCACAAAGAAGTAAAGTCGTGCAGGACTTATGCCATCAACCATACCAGCTTCGAACAAAGTGGCTGAGAAGTTTAGGTTTTTATGGTTTAAGTTTTGGGCAATGAGGGTTGAAGGGCTTTCAAGGGCTTTGGTTCTAGGTAGGCATCCTACGTGGGTTTGGGGTCACTAGTGCTAGCTAGAAGCGTGAATATCAAAGACTATAGGGGATTTGAACTTCCCTACCTGCGTTAGACGGAGGAACTCTTGCGCCACTTAGTATCCCCAGAGCACTGCAATTACCATTGCTGGGGACATAGTGGGTGATGCAAGACTTCCTCCATGCACATTGAGTGTAAGGCGGTGTCTCTCAGCGTCTTATAACTTACTGGTTCTTAGTAGGGAAGAGGGGAATATGACCTCTTCATGAGCTAGAGTCTACACTCTTAGTATTCCCCTTATGAAGCCCTGTAGCAGTCCCTTGTATCAACCACCTAAAGGAGTTTAGTCGATAGCTGATATGATCTCTGTATACTATATTCCCATACTTGGAGGGTCAAGGGGACTTAGTAAGTAGGTTAATAATGGGGATAATTAGGGTTACTATATGGGTTAGAGGGATTATTAGCCTACCTACTAAGTCCCCCTGACCCTCCAAGTAAGGTAAGGGTTCAAGAAGGAGAGCCCTAGGTCGGAGAGAGCTCTTAGCCTACTGATTGTAAAAGGGCTGAGGGTTGAGGGTTGAGGGTTCAGGGCTTAGGGTTTCGGGTTGAGGGTTTAAGGTTTAGGGTAACAACGGTCGAAAGGCTCTGAAGAATAGTCCCTATAGTACAACCCATTCTTATGGAACCCCTAGATCCTAGATCCTTTTCCAGGTTCTTTTCAAACCGTTCATTCCCTACAAACATTCCCGGTCAACAACTTATAACAAGACGGCATGGGGGGCGAGTGAATATAAGTACTGTAGTGCCAGTATACAGTCCCCCTTGAGTAGATAGAATATTGCTCTGGGTATATCATGATAAAATCCCGATATAGCCCATATTCTATCCAAAGGGGGACTATATACCGGTATTGCGCAGGGACAGTCCTTCTAGGGATCCACTCCTCCCCTTATAGCTATACTTGTACACCAACATGGTTGCCGTCAGGTAATATGTACACCTGTCACTGACGTTAGAGTTATCTGAAAACCTCCACTTTAGAGAGTTGGCGGAGGATTTCCGTGGGGTTTCACTTATGGAAGTGAACCCATGGGATTCTTTGCTTAATATTTAGGTTCTAAGGTCAAAGCGTACGCCTAAACCCTGGACCCTCAAACAGGCAGTCAAACGCAGCCGCAATCTACTATGTGAACTGATACGTAATTATGCATATATTGTTGCCCGGAAATGATGGGGGGTTCATCTAGATTGGCACTCAAACGACTTGAGGTTGTGCATATGGGGGTTTCTCCAGCTGTCAAAGCTGTGGCCCGTTTTTGGGTGCCCTAAATACTAGGAGCCGCATATACCCGCATGCTACAACAGACGTTGAAAAGGGATCCTGATCTTAGCATTCTGGCAAACGAACAAGATGACGTCGGATTAAATTTGCCTGGCTGCGTTGCGTTGATGGTTGGTGCAAGTTCCGTTCGGCTTCTCTTCGGCTACTGTACAGCGCATGTAGGACACGGCTGGTCATGTCTCCATACAACGTATGAGTTTGGATATAGGAGCTCCTTCAAAATTGCCCCGCATCATCCGCATTCCAAAGCCACTACAAAGCTATGACAACCACAGGACCTTCATTAGCCTTGAGAGGTCAGGCATTGCACGGGAATGATAAGCGTCCCGCTCAAGGATTCTGCGTTGCGGGTGAGGCCACGAACGCCTAGCCTGCGTGTTTGACCAGATCTCCTATGGCAATCAACAAAAAATGCCTACAAGCAACAAAACTGCACATAGGTGATGATGCTGCGCCTACTACGCCTGCCACTGCTGGCGAGATTACTCTCAAGATAACGAATATGTCCAATGCAGCGATTAATGTCTCCTACTACACCTGCAACTTTTGCTCCTAAACCGTAAATCCTGATGTGAAATCCTGAGCCCATGGAGCCCATGGAAACTGTAGCAGGCGCACCCGGATGCGGTCGTGGAGCCGGTTGTAATAGCTCCCTGGCTAGTACTGGTGCTTATAAGAATATTCCAAAGATTGTGTATTCTGCCCGTATGTTTGTTTGCATATGAGGGTTCTGCGGTGAGCAAATGCACGGTTTTCAGGCAGGCCTACTGGTAAAAAAACATGACAAGTCAAAACATTGGATGCTTTGAAATACTGCCGACAATTTGACAGCTCCCAACGAATTCAAACCCACAATCACTCTCCCTATTCACACCAGTTCTCGTAACAAAGCTAGGCTATGCACTATGTAATAGCTGCCTATCATGAAAGAAAATCGGCTGGGAGGAGAAGGGGTGGATAGTTCGAGGCGTCAGAATTACAGACTACCTTAAACCCTCCATTAACTTACAAGCTCTGTACACAATCATCTGGTTTGCGGGTACAGCAGTTGATACTCAAGTTTCTGCATAGTCCTAAATACATTTACTGAGAAAATCGTGGTATTCTAGTACGCTATGAAGATTTTTGAATACCAATACCAAGGGTAGTCTTACAAGTGCTTTCTGGGTCAACGTCGTGTATCAACGAGTTGCAAGCAGTGGGCCGCAGCTGTGATTCCCGGATCGCAACAAGCTTGTCAGGAATACGAAAGGCGGTAGAAGTTAGGTGGACCCCGCCCCTGTAATAGTGGGCTAATAGGGATACAAAAGAATCTTTATATGTATATATAGATGTATACATACCATTTTCCCTAGTCACCTTTCTGTCGGCTTCGAACTTGCGAAAGCTGCATAGGAAGCAAGCTCTCTCATGAATTCTATATGATTAAGAAGTGGTACGGTGGTGCTTAGACTCTGCATAGACTCACGGGCTTCGTCCTCAGGCGTTGGTTTCTGCTAGATTCGAGGTCGCATGGCCCCCTCCTCTGGATCCAGGGGTGGGGGCGCGGGCGCTGACCATCTCAAAAAATACTCTCACGCATATCTGGCAGCCTCATTGCTGAAGAGGATAACCTTACATATTCCTTACAGTAACATTTTGTGCCCACTGCCTGCTCATTTTACAGCGCATGCTCGTAATCAAGGGCCAAGCGCACAGGGTCAACGCACGGGCACTCAAGGTTTCGGAGCCCGTCCAAATAAATCCGCTGGATCCCTCTCTCCTTCTCTCTCTTTCTCTCTCTCCCTCTCTCTCATATATATATATATATACAGACACGCACGCTTTTTTCGTGTATGTGTATATACCTCTCTCTCTCTCTCTCTATATAATCTATATATGGGGGGTTCCCAAAATTAAGGATGCCTTTTTGAGGGTCCCCATAATAAGGATTTCAATATTTTTGGGCTCTACGTTGGGTTCCCCTATTTAGGGAAAGTACTCTTTATATATGACCTCTATATATATATAATACTAGGGATCACCTCCGTGAAAGGAGCCTCCGCCTTCGACGGCTCCAAGACCTTCTGTGTTGCTCGCCAAACTGCTGGCCGTAATGATGCTCCGCACATTCTTCCGCACGGCCTGAAGATTTGCTTACTGGCTCTTATGGGAAAAGATTATATGGGGATGATATTCCCTGCTTCCCGCTAAGAACCAGTAGGTTTGGCAAGACTGGAAAATATCTTCCAACAATGATACACAAGGCAGCTGCCGGAATATGACAGCAGGACATTTTGTCCAGGGTCCCAGAATGAGGTGTGATCTGGTTTGTCGGGTACAAATGGGAGACCTGTGCGGACATAATCTTATGAGCTGGTATCTCGTACCAGCTAAAGTTGGTGGCAGCAGCAGCAAACCCTAAACCCAGCATGGCGCAGTCACTTCCGGACCTCAATTTAGGGGCTTCACTGTGCCATTTCTATGCTACAGCCAGCAGTCACAATGCAAAAAGTTGAAGTATACATGCGTCTACAAGACACCATAAATTTGCGGAGGTCGGGTAATTGGTCCAACGGCCCATGGTCTTCCGGCGTGTTGCACGCACCCACTTCCCCAGTAGAAGCTGCTAAGGACCCTAGGGCAAAGAAACTTACCATTGCAGCAGAAAGGCGTCTGCTAATCCAGTTGAGCAGAAAACCCTCTGCAACACTCCTAGAAGCCCATCCCTACGTGAGCTTTCATGCTTGCTTGGGAAACGTCACCTGTTGGGAGAGCACTCCGCTGACCTGCTTACAGAGCTCAGAGATGCGAGCTGACTCAAGAGCAATACTTGTAGTGAGTTGCCTGGTACACAGCAACCACGGTGCAATGTAGGAACCTGCGTAACTGTACCTAAGCACTAAACCCCAACAGATTTCAGATGGTTCTCTTTTCGGATAAAACTCATGCACAACATACGGTTGTACTCACAGGCCAGCGCTTCGTTAGTGCAAAGTAAGTGGCTGCAACCCCCTTACACCTGTAGCGAAATTACTCTCTCTAATCATTCCTGGGGGTTACACTACAATAGAGATATCTCCTATAGGGAATAAAAGGTGGATAGGAGGGATCCACTCCCTCTTTACATACGACCCTTCTTCCCCGAACAACTTAACCCTAAACGGCCAAAGCTAAACCATCATCAGTCACCACCCTGACTCCTTATGCCCGCCCCCAAGGCCTTACCTAAACTCCAAAGCAGTTCTGGAACCTAAGCCCTCATGTAGCACTCATCCTAAATCCTAAAGCCCAAACCCTATGTATTAAGGATTGTAGACGATATAGGGATTATATAGGGATAATGGAAAAGACAATGGAAACTGCTATAGTCTAACCCAATAGTAGTAGTTTCCATGTTCTGTTCCATTATCCCTATAGTATAACCCCCAACATGTATCCTATAAGCATGCGGAGGCCCGGGGGATGCATCAAGGAGACCCCACATTTAGGAAACGGAACATATGTAAACCCTGACCTCGAAACCATCAACCTGGCCTAAATTGTGGATCTAGGGTCTAGGGCTTAGGGTCTTAGGGTTTTAGGGTTTGAGGGGATCCTAAGCCTAGCCAAAGTTCTAGACTCCAAGCCAAACCCTCACCCCTAAGCCGCGAACCCTAAATATAAGACCCCAAATTAGTGGTCCCTGCAGAGGGAATACAAGGATTCTATAGGGAAATCTAGGGTTAGGGTTGATAGCTTGCTTCTAAATCCAAACCCAAGGTAATTTGGAATGATTTCATTCCCGATTTAAACTCATTTTGGTACTATTCCTTGTATAAACCACCATTGAGTCGGGTGAGGTCGCTTCAAATTGCCCTGCAAACCTGAACAATCAACACGAAACCCCAAGCCTGAAACCCTAAACCCCAAACCCTAAACCCTAAACCCTGAACCCTCAACCCTGAACCTAAAACCCAAAACCCT
>CAJNIZ010035869.1:41162-68502 GCA_905231905.1 Symbiodinium pilosum | reverse complement strand
GGGGGGGTGTAGTGAGCAAGAAGGGCAAGCATTTCCAGCTCAAGTCCTGCACTTCTTATGCACGCGGCAGCAGCATCTGCGCTTTGCCGATGGGTCACGTTTTTTGTCCTATCCGCCAGCCTTCGTTTCTTTAACGTTCATGCTGCCTCGCAGCATTGTCAATTTGCAGATTGATCCATGGTTGGTGAGGTTGTCGCTCACCAGCTGCAAGACAAGGCTTGTGCAACTACGCATATGGAGCACAACGTGCGGCCAAAGCCTCTCGAAGCTCAAGCTGGTGGCACACGCCAGCAGCAAGCTCATGCAGCACACATGGCATCATACAAGCAGAAGCGACAGTCGCTGCCGCAAGTTTGAACTCTCTGTTTCGCGGTATCCCATGATGCCATGATGCAGCAATGGCCATGATGTGGTAGACGAGGGCTTAGTCGTTGCGGCACGCAGTAAAGGGTACCGGATTTATCCTGTTCCAACTTGTGTGAAGGGTGCCCGTAGCAACACCCCCGCCCGACTGCCGGAATTGCCGCTTCGCAAGCTGTGCTTCTGAGCTGCAGCCCTGTCAAGTGTACAAGTGCATGACTTGCCGCTTCGCAAGCTGTGCTTCTGAGGTGCAGCCCTGTCAAGTGCGCAAGTGCATGACTTGCCCACTCCGCAAGCTGTGCTTCTGAGGTGCAGCCCTGTCAACGTCTGAGCTGTTGCGTGGCTTGTGCTTCGCCGGCGTTGGCAGCTGCATGAAGCCAGCACCTTGGATGAGATCCTCACCGTCCGGCAGCGCGTGATTCCAGCGAGACGATACCGGAAAATTCATGGAGTGGTGGCTGCATCCCCTTGCAGAAGATCTGCACGCTCAAGTCTGTAAATCAATTGCGCGCTCTTCCGTCTTGGTCGCGTGATGTATCCAGACAATCCAACACTTGTGGTTTGCCATTGCAGGCACCCCGATAACAGTTTTGATGCCAGTCTCTTGTCGCTGCTTGCATGTCTCCAGTTGTTTGCAGGGTCACAGAAGTCAAGTGATGCTTTGATCCTCTTCTAACACAATTTCAAGCCTAAGAAGCCCAGAAGTTGTATCCACCATATCTCCTGAAGCATTTTTCCCAGCTGGGTCATTGTACAATGGAACGATATTGTCCATGTCCCAGTTGAGTTTGAGGCAAGGTTTTGCTTCCATGACATGTTTCCCATACACATTGCGATGCAGCATGTGCTGCTGGCAGAGCGCCGCCGCCAGCTACAGATTTCGGACCTCGCAGCAACGGATTGTGGCTTGCAGACGGCTTTCACAGCAGTTCTTGCTCAACGGGGAGTGTAAGATGGATCAGGGCTTGATGTGCCAACTGCACAGAGGGGGTTCAGGCCTTTGGCAGGCATGCGTGCAGGCTGCGCATTGCGTGGTCCAACCACTATGGGTGGCCAGCAGAAGTGCTACGCGCCGCCTCTGTTTCCAGCATTGTTGCGCAACTGCATGTATTGCGCACAACCTGCGTCGTGGCGGCGCAGGTCCTGCAAAATGCAGGCTGTGGTTGCAATGAAATTTTTGCTTCTGCACGGCCGCTTTCCGGAAGCAGCGAGCTCATTCGTCACGACCGGCAGCATGCACATGGAATCTCTTGGCAGGCCATCGGGCCGCCCTGCAGCAGTAGCCGTGATCTGTTAGACCAGGGCTTAGTAATGACCTCATGTAGTCGAGGGGTAGTTCCAATCTGCCTTGGCATGTCGTGCCCACCGACATCACGGACCTGCTGCAGGACTGGACTGTTCGCAAGCTGCTCTTCTGACAGCAGCCCTCTAAAAGTCTGAACCACTCTGTGGGCCCTTGTGAAGCCTGCAGGGGCATGATCCCCGCCAGCCCATGATTCCAGGGGCGAGGGCTAGAGCTATAGTTTTCGCTGCAGCTTTCTTGATCCTGAACCGTGAACTGAGCAGAACTGACTGTTCCCCAAGTGCCCTTCAAGCGCGGGTTTCCCGGTGGATCCTCATGCCCGCTTGCAGCAACGGCCATGATCTGCCAGACCAGGGCTTACTGGTTGTTGCTGCGGGCAGGCGAGGGCTTGGGAATCTGGTTCCAATCTGCGTAAACGGTGAAAGAATGGCCGGGCTACAAACTTCCCTTTTCAGCGGTAGGCCTGTCAACGTTTGAGACGTGGTATGGCTGTACTGCACGCGCAGGCTCAGCCAGGAGTGTGAGACCAGCCTGCCAGCACGTTGCAACCTACCATATTTCTCTTACCTCCCCCGGCTCAAGATACTTAGAGACCCTCTATTGTGAGAACCTCCCCAAAGCCTATAGATCCATATAGCCCCTTCAAAGGGTCCTTGAGGGTTCCCTACTTTCAGAACCCCCCATGCGATTCGCTGGACAAAGCCTTGCTCTGCATGTCCTTGTGGGGAGGGTTTGGGGTCCACCCTAGGGCTCATGTGCAGTTCCTTTTTGGGTGTTATAATGTGACCCAGAACCAATACACCATAGCAGGCCCAAAAAGGAAATGCATAGGAGCTTTTGGGTAGGACCCAGAGTTTCCTGAAAGTTCTGACTCCTTTTAGGTCACTCTACCGAGGGTCTCATTATTTCCGTGGTACGTAAGGACTGAACCCACTTTGAGCAGTCCCCCACTTGAGCAGAAGGGATTTGGGGCCACAGAATTCCAGCCAGTACGCTTCTAGTCTGAAGCCTTGAACTACAGCACGAAAAGCATTGCTTGGCTGCGCGGGCCCAGAACTGGAGCGCGCTGTCAGAGGGTGCGCCGCAATTTGATCAGGAGGGATTTGTTCAGACTGCTCCCCCTTCTGCCCAAATTGCGGACTCCTTGTAGCAGCCACCAGAAAGGGGATAGTAACATGGGGTCATCAAAAGGGACCATGATGTCCGTATGTACTCACCATACGACTTTCAGCAGGACCCTTTGGTTGCAAGTTGAGTCGCAGTCTGCTCGCTTCCGTTTCCCGGAGTGGGCATCTCTCTTCAACCTGCTAAGGTGCAGCCTGCGGGCCTGGGACATCTGCAATATCCTGGCATCCACAAGTCTAGCTCCCCTGTGAGGGTTCCCCAGACACAGACAGAGTGGAGTTCAAAGTATAACCCTAAACCCTAAACCCTGGAGTTCAAAGTACGTCCTGGGGATCCATCCCCTTTGAGCCCTAAATATCTGTTTTCTGGGAGCCTGGGCCTTTTGGAAAAGGGAGGGTAGGGTGCGTTCTACGCTTTGTATGAAGCTAGGGCTCATACCATGTAGCCATGGCTGAGACTTAAAGAGCCGCGAGCTGGAATGTTTCCTTATTGCCCTATATTTTCAGAGTCCTCAACCTTACAGCTCTTAGCCCTAAAGCCCTTAAGCCCTAAACCCGAAAGACCCGTAACGTCCTCCTACAAAACTTCGGGGCCCTTTCTGGAGCCCTATAGACTTCCTTTGTCCTCCTTACCAAGGCCTCAGAAACTTCTCAGCAAAGCCCCCAGGAGTTGAGGGAGCAGGGTATAGGGCTTTTGACCCGCCTTGTCCTAAACTTGTTTAGGGTTTAGGGTTTAGGGTGCAACCCTCAAAGTCCAAAACCCAAAAGCTTCTAAAGCCTCAGGAGTTAGTATACGATCCCAATAGTCCCAAAACCACACAATGCCAGGAAAGGTTCGGATGGCGGTGGCTTGGATCCTTGGTGTCCTTTATGTGTCAAAAGGAAGTCTCCCAAGATGGTTCAAGGACGCCTAGCGTAAGGACCTTCCAGCAGGGAAGCTTACTTGTGCCCTTCACTCTCCTGAAGCTGGGCGTTTGGGACAGGCTTTGCTGCTTCGCCCCAGCTTCACTGATGCGTAGCCTCCTCAGTCACCAGAGCATCCTGCACTTCCAGAAGCTGATGGGCATGGAGTTTAGTTGTCGAAAGTGGAGCTTGTTCTACATCCAGGATATTGGTGCTGTCACCAAGCCACCACGTGCATCTACAACCTTGGACTTCGGGGGTTGTGCGTGAACCAAACCTCACATCTCGGGTATAAGGTCCCCGCGCGTTTCTTTGGGATTTCAAACTCCAGAAACACTTCAAATGCCAAGGCAGCTTTCGTTTGCCCTGCTTCAGACGTCTTGCAGGATGCAAGCTTTTTTGGGAGAGACCATGTCCTCTCCTGCCAGCATGATCTGGGCAGAGAGGGTGGCTGGGGTTGGTGACTTCCAGTCGTCAGCGACGATTTTATCGCTCCGCAGTCTTGCACAATCCTTGCACCCATCATGCACGGCTCCTGCTGCCCTGCGGAGGTTCTGCCATCTGTGGGAAGCGCTTGAGCCAGCTGAGCAAGACGCGCCAGCACAGCCCGCAAGGTTGCTTGCGCTGCAAGTTTTCCTGTAGGACTCTGTGTCGGAGCATCCTTTGGCATGGTAGCCTGCTGCCAGATCTTTGAAGTGACAGAGGCATTGCGGTCAGCACAAAACGCTAACGCCGGTAAGGCTGCTGCAGGCGCCAGTCTGTCAGCAAAAGAGCGTTCCCTTACCATGTTGCGTTTCTGTCAGTTCCGTTTACGAGCTGACTATGATCCTTATCATAGGGGCCTCCAAAAAGGTGCCCCTAAGTTTGGGAGGCTCAAACTCCCTCAGAGATTCAGACGTGCCCACTCTGATTGCTAATCGCACCGTGGGCCTCGCGCAGAGCACCGCAAAGCCTTCCCCTCACAGCATGTCACAGGTACTCTATGGATTCTAGGGGTATTTTGGGGATAAGAGGGGTCCCTTTCAGGAACTATCCAGGGTCAGAAGGCTGTACAAGCTCCAGATTCCGCAGTATGAGAAGATGTGCGAAATAGAGCTTTCAGTAAGTCATCGACAATGTTGGGAGCATGGGCCCTCCGAGCAAGTGAAGATGTCGTTGTGGGACACGCAGCTGCTGCAAGGTCCATGCTCTGTGATGGAGTGAGTTTTAGATTCAGTTGGGTGAGTGGGTAGTCGTCAATAAAGGATTACAGAGAATAGCCATGGGTGATATCAAGTGTTGTGTGCCCAGTAGACAGTTGCCTCACATGTCCTTTCGTGAGAAGCCTTTCCTAGCTTAAATCAGGAGCCTTTCTTTCACAATGGCCACCAGGATATCAGTCAAAGGCGGTCCCCGCTAATGGAGTTACCATCTCTATCCAATCCTGGGGTGCCTGTTCCTACTTTGTGGTTCATGGGCAGTTATAACCGGGCTTATGAGTTCCCCACATTGGGTGATACCTCTTGCTATCCTACTGAATGAGCCCCACTTGAAAACAACCCTTGAAGCTCCAAGTAGGATATCTATGTGGGGCAAGCACCCCGCATCGTTCATGAGGATATCCCAGGAGCTGCCATTCGAAGGCACCGGGGACTTGGAGGTTTTGGGCGTAGGTTTTAGGGTTGAGGGTTCCAATGTCATCAGGATTTGGGGACAGCATCTCCAAGCGTGAGCAAGAGGAAGCTGGACAGATTCCGTTCCCATAAGCGGAATGTCAGATTCCCTTTCTGCAGCCCAAACCCCAAAGGCTACATTAACCTCCACTCCCAAGACCCTTTAATGTCAACAGCTTCAGCATCGTTTGTATGATGTGCCGATGCTTGGAGACATGCTTCACGCCTTGCAAGCGCATGGGGCAGGTTGGGTTCTAGCCCTGACTTCAAAGTCGAGATTAGGAGTGTAGGGAGTAGAGCCTACCCCAAACCCAAAGCTGTTTGCGCTAGAGGATTTGGGTGTTTCCCAAAATTAGGGGTACCTTTTTGGGGTCCACATAATAAGGATTACAGTATATTGGGGTCTATATTGGGGTCCCCCTTTTTTGGGAAACTACCATTTCGGGCTTCAGGACGGAAGTCTTGGTCGCCCCTAGTTTGCAGGCTCAAAGCTGCCAGAGACTTTTGTCCTCCAAAATGCCAGGTCCACCTTTCGCACCTTGATACAACAAAATGCTGCGTTTTGTGTGTGTATCTTGGAAATTGGGGAGTCCAAGAGTCTCCAGAGTAGAGGTCTGTGGCTGTCAGTGATGCTACATGATGCGACTGTACTTGAAGGTAGACCTACAAGAAGAGCTTACGTCACAAAGCTAGACTTGAAGCTGAGCAGAGCGTCCAGCAGGACAGGCAATACTGTCTCACCAGCACATGTGGTGCGTAGAGCTTTCACAAAACTGCACGGTCATCTTTAGCAGACTGTTCCACCTGCGCCACCACAAGCCATGATGCTAGGGTTCCCCAATCATGCGGAATGTCATTTGGGTCTTTCACGAGTTCGCATGTCTCATGTCCTCAGATGAGGCGCGTTTCTTCATCCCGCATGTAGCAGGACTCTGGTTTCATCAGCGGCCAAGTCTGCGGAGCTTGCGATCTTGAGAAGAAGGCTTCCCAATGTACGAAGAAGACTTACCATCTTTCCTGTCATTGTTCGGGCTACGAACGCTGGATGTTCGTTGCGTTCTTTGCACTGACTCAACTGCTGGACTTGGGGCGTCACAGTCTCCAAGGCTCTGCATGTGTTTGTGGCTGCCAGAGGCGCAGCGAGCATGCCTTCGGCGGATGTCTTGCAGGATGCAAGGGTTTTAGGCCTTCAGGACTTAGGGTTGAAGGTTTAAGGGCTTAGGGTTTAGGGTTTAAGGTTTGTACCTGGCCTTAAGCCCCTGTACCTTCAACGGGCGCGGTGCATTCAAAGGGGCAGGCGCGCTTTCGCGTCAGTGCTCGGACCCGGCCCTTGAAGTTCCTGGCACCACCGGGCTTCCTGTGTAGCCCAGGAGGGTCAAACCAGCTCCCAAGAGTCTGCCCTGTTCCTATCTGCTTTGAGAGGACTCAAAGTCATCAGATTACTAAAACTTCGCTTTGCCCTTACAAAGACACAGGAGAGAGGCTTGATAAGCGCAAGATCCAGGTGAGGATCCTGTCAGGCTGTCAGGCATAGACGTCTCGCAAGAGGTTGGCCTCTTGGAGCCATCACGGCCTCTCGCAAGCTTGCGGATCTTCGCAGCCTTGGGATGGGCCGCCAGACTTCCCTCGAAATCTGTTGATGCTGTGAATCCTGTATGAACTCGGTTAACTTGGGGTCATGCGGGATTTTCCGTACTGCCAGAGTGAAGGGAGTCCCTTGGGTGGCCATTTGCCAGCTGAGTTCTGCCAGGTGACTTAATGGATCCCTGTTTGGGTGTCCACATGACTGTTGTAACTTCGTGGATGCGCAGGGAGGATCCGAGCTGCGGAGGGAAGCCGCGAAGCGGTCAAGGCCTGCCAGATTGTTTGGTGCGCAAGGTTTCCCGTGGCTTGCTGTCTCAGAGCATCCTTTGGCACGGCAGCTTTCTGTCAGATCTTTGAGGCGACGAGGGCCCTGCGCATTATGCGTGCGGCGGTGTTGCTTGTGCGGCCTAGCCCTGCAGCAGAAGCCATGCCACAGGGCCGACCACCATACGCGAAGGCTGTCCCGGAAAAGCATGAGCGGAGGAGCACGCGTTGTTTCTGCAAAGTTTTGGGACTTGCCAGGCAGTGTCGAGGATGCGGGTGTCCTGGGATTGACGGCTAGTTGGGGCATGTCACCAAGCGCACTGGCTGTGCAAGACGTCCCAAGAAGCTGTCACCACAGAGCAGTTGGTATGGCGTGCTCGTTCCTGCCGCGTGAAGGAATCTTCATTGGCACGGCAGGCCGCTTGCAAGCTGGCATGCAAATCACCTTTGGGTTTGCCAGCAAAGAAAACGCGTGCATAGCGGCTTACAGTAGCGCGACCGGGGAGGGAGCCAGCGAGAAGGCCAGCGGCTTACAGCCGGATCCCAAAAGGGCTCTCCTCTTGCAACCAGCGTGTGGCGAAGAATGTCAAGGCTGCCTGTGGTTTTGGGAACCTGGGTGCTTGGGGGACGCAGGGCTTCTGGAGAGGATGGCTAGGCCTGCGCTTGCGCTACCCTGCATCTCTCCAGTCGCCAGATGCAGGAGTTTGACCCCGAAATCCGGCATCAGATTTGCAGGCCGAACCCTCGAGCATCCTCAGATCCATTGGCCATTGCTGAATTGATGCCTTGCCGCGCATGCTTTGCTTCTTGCCTACAGCCTAGGATGGTGCCTTTGCATGAAAGCCAGTTGACAGGTCTCCACGGCTCCCATGTCTGCAGAGTGCAGTCCAGTTGCTGGTGTGCCGGACTGGCCTGTCTTCAAAGCGTGGTTGCAACGGTGTAACCACCTGGGCTCTCCTGAGGCATGCTGCAAGGCTTGGCTGTGCACTTGGCTGTGCTAACTCCGTGCTGCACAGGATAGCTAAGCTTGGCAGAGCAGCTGAGGGTCCTAAGATGTGACGTGGAGGCTCTGCCTGACCACTAACGGCTGTCTAGAAAGAGCAGGCACCGGTGGGTGCTTGAACGCCAGCATCTTGCTGCTGGAAGCAGCTTGTGCGAGACCTGCTAAACGTTGTTGCTGCCTGTGGCCCTTGGAGCCTGGCTTAGGGGATGTAGGTCTTCTAGACAGGAAGGCATGCACTCGAACGATTTTTTGTGCAGTCCATGAACACAAGACATGTGAGCCTGCTGTAGAAATTCTGCATGGTTTGAAGATTGGCAGGCGTCGACTCTGTGCATCCTACTAGTGGTTGGAAAGCAGATTCTGTGCGTTTCTTGCAGACGGCCCAATATGATGTCTCCCTCCGAAGGACATGTTGAAGTTTCCCGTTCTTTGCAAGTCTTACGCGGTGTGACTGCAAATTGTTTCGCTGCGTTGGACAGTTCTGGCAATGCATGGGAGCACTTGCACTTATGCCTGGGATGCTTTGCCTGTTCAAGCATGGCTTCCCTGTCGCAATGCATAATCCTCTCCCTGTACACCAGGGACTTGTTGGCTCCGGAGCATGCTTGTGGAATGACATCCGCAACCGGATGGCTCGGTAGGGATTCGCAACATTCTGTGTACTTTCTGCAGAATCGCTGCACATGTCCTGGCAAGTCTGGAAAGTGCTGTTGCTTTGTCCTCTCTCACACCTGACCATGCAGCCATTGCCGCCGTGCAGCTATCCTGCTGCCTGCTCTGCCTGCATCACAGCAGTTGCCAGAAAGAGTCTGTCTATGAAACCCGAGCCTCAAGCGTTAGATGTGCCTGGGGACGGCACTGGCTTTCTTAAGGCTTTGGGGGTCCTTCTTTTCTACTCTTCCTCCTTGCGGTGAGGCATCAGGCTGGGCTAAGATCCCTGAAGCTCAAGGTTGCTCCATGGTGCTTAGCTTCAAGCAAGGCTCAAAAAGCCCTGTGCCTAAAGCCCGTCCCCCCCAAACCGGAGCATACCTCAAAGGTGCAGAAGGGGACCTTGTAGCAGACACTTAGCCAGAATGGGAGGCGTAGAGCTACTGGTTGGTCTAACAGTTTAGCGTAGTTTCTTGCCTGGTGCCCAAATTTTCTTGGGAGTCCCCCGTGGGCTCGATGATGAGACCATGAGGGGAAAGGGCTAAACCTGATAGAGCCAGCTGTCTAGGCCCCATGCCTTCCCCATGCCCGTACCCTTTCCATGCCTAAACCCTATCTACCCCATAAACCCTAAACCAAGGTCTGGGTGCTCAATTTGCAGGAAGCCTCTTCTCCACCCCCAAAGTAGACCTTTGGTCAACCTCCAACTACCCTCTATTCACGCCTTTGTACCTACTATTAGGGAACTTGGGGGTACTGGGAGGGTCTTGGCTTCCAGCATCATCCTGCTGGTGAAGCTGCGCCTGGGCATTGCCGGCCCACATTTCCAGCGCTGCGATTTGAGCAGTCGCCGAAACTTGCACACAGAAAATTCTGTACGCATCTGTCACAGAAGCTCAATCCATTGTAAAGCCAGGTGAAGCCTTGAAAAGCTATGGCCCCAACTTGGCCTTGTCGGATAGCCTCGCTGGTGCGCACAAAGACGTTGCACCCACAAATACTGTAATCCTTAATACTGGGACCCAACAAGGTACCCCTAAATTTGGGAACCCCTCTTTTGACCCAAGCCGAAACCGTTGTCGGGGGAGCCCGCAAAGCGACACCCCGGTTGTCATGACGCCGGCCAGCCATCAAGTTTTGAGACTCAGACCTTAAGCCCTGTGCATTGAGCTCCCTTGTAGGTTCCACTCATATCAGCGTGGCCAAGCTGTCAGTGTGAACGTCAGTGCCTCTTCCAGAGATGCTCCGAACTTGCAACGTCCCTTACTGACTGGTGCTCAGTAGGGAATAAGAGAATCTAATCCCGATATAGTCCTTGTCAGATGTATTCCCTTATTCCCTACTAACCCGCAGTCAGCTTACCCAACCTGAGTGACATCTCTTGCATGGCGCTGGCCTTTCAAGCCTCCTTTCACAGGGCTGCGGCAAGCAGCAAAGATCCTGTTTTCTGCCCGCCGCAAGCGCCTTGCTGCCACGGGCCTAGGCGGATTCCCTGAAGACCGGGCAATTGCAGAAAGTTCTTGGTTCATCAAGAACTGATATGAGGCAGCGTCCCGCGCTGCTTGACGTGCTTCCAAGCGGCAGGGGGATGACATTTATCCTCGGGTCCCAACGTCGTTTCCAAAGGCTTCAATAGCATATCCTGGTAGTCGGCATGTTCCTCGATGCCAGCAGTAGGATGCACAACATCAGGACAAAGTTGTGAGATTTGTTTAACCTCCGCATCTTAGTCTTAGTCGCGCAACTTCCGTTGTTTCCGGGATGCCTCGGGGATGTCAGCTTGTTCAACTAAAGGCCTTGAATGCGCAGTGTTCCGTCTGAAGTTGTTACAGGCCGTAACAGTACAGGATGCCGCAAGAGCTTGACCTTAGCTTCCCGTTCCCGGTTTCAGGCTCCGCGTTCCAGTTTCTGCTCCCAGCAGGAACAGCTTTCTCATTCCCTGTCCCATCAGCTGAGAAATGCAGGATGTAGTTGCTGGAAGAAGCAGCTAAGCGGTCAAGGCCCGCCAGATTGTTTGGTGCGCAAGGTCTCCCGTGGCATGCTGTCTCAGAGCATCCTTTGGCACGGCAGCTTGCTGTCAGATTTTTGAGGCGACGAGGGCCCTGCGCATCACGCGAGCGGCGGTGTTGCTTGTGCGGCCTAGCCCTGCAGCAGAAGCCACGCCAGCGGGCCGACCACCATCCGCGAAGGCTGTCCCGGAAAAGCATCAGCGGAGGAGCACGCGTTGTCTCTGCAAAGTTTTGGGACTTGCCGGACACTGTTGGGGACGTGGGCGTCCTGGGATTGACGGCTGGTTGGGGCACCGGCTGTGCAAGACGTCCCAAGAAGCTGTCACTACAAAATGATGTGAAAACCTCGGCGCACGGCCACTTCGAGAAAGCTGGCAAAGCACGAATTGCAGGCTTGCCAGGTTCCAAACCACCGAAAGCTGTTTTCTCCTCCCGCCAAGGATGTGAAGCCGGCCTCGTCGTCTTTCAGGTCAGATGGTTAGCCCAATAACTGATATTCAGCAGGAAATGGAAAGTGGAGCTTATAGGGGCTTAATAGGGATGAATCCCCAACACTATACTGTTGCCTGTCCCAGCATGTCCAAGATGCCAAAAGGCATGATGGTGTCCGCTCTCATGGAGAACTTGTTGGCACTGGAGGGTACTCCTGAAGTTCTATGGCTTAGGGCACGGTGCTTTTCCCAGTCCCTGTAGCCAACCCCTCAGACCCATGTACCAATCCTGTATAGGCCAAAAGACTTACTGGCCTCTCAGTCCAAAGAAGTGTCAATAAGCACCAATAGTGGAAAATCAAACGGAACCTGGGTTTTCATAGGGGTTTCTGCCAAAAGCACCCACTTTGTAGGAACTTTAGCTGTTGCAGCACTTGCCTGGGCTGAGGGTGGTAGGGGTTTGGTAGCTTTCAGCTCCTCTTCGAAGCCAAATACCGCCACCCCCCTTGACATGGACACCCAAGTTTCCTGTTTCCGTCACTGCCCAAGGGCTCTGCTCTTCCTTCAACGGCTCTTTCGGCCGCATGACTCGAAGCATGCGGGCTGCTATCCAACCCTAAGCCCCAAACCCGAACAATTTTTTTCCGTCTTTTTAAACCGGCCCAAGCCAGCCGTCCACTTGAAGGCCCTTAAAGGTTCCAAAGGCAGATCCCACAGCTCCTTGGGGTTGTTGCTGTGGGCAGGCCCAGTGTCTGAGCCATGGCTGTAAAGCTTGATTCGGGAGCAGAGAACAGGGTGCCCCATTTAGAGTACAGGGTCCCTAATATAGATCACAACTCAATTTCTCTGACCAAGCTTGATTTTAGCTTTAAAGCTCTGGCTGCTCAACAGTGGGCTCCTCTTAACCAGCTGGCTGCAGCACCAGATGCCTTTCACCCTCTACGCACCGTCCGGGAAGAGACGAGGTCCCTGGGACCTATTTTGAAATAGGGTTTAGGGTTTAGGTTTGGCTTAGGGCTTTCTCAGGGGACTACCTCTTGTGGTAGCTGTTACTGTAATTCGGGATGACCTTCTCAATGCTATAGGGACTGTGTAAAGTCCAAAGTGTTGTCTCCGGTGTTAATGGTGGCCATTAGCTGGACCCCCCACCCAGTAATAGCCTTATAGTCGTATAGTCACTATTCTGGGTTGCTGTTAAGGAACTTAAATTAAGTTACCATAATGGGTATATATAGTAAATAATAGGGTTTCCCCATTATAGTAACTTAATTTAAGTTCCTTAACAGCAACCCAGTATTACTGGGTGACGGGGTCCACCCAAGGTAGCCAGCGAAAGAATGAACTACCTGAGCCCATCACCATTCCTTTTGTCATCTTAAGGTCCCCAGACCTTAATCCTCGGTCCTCCTGATGCTAAGTGTGTCACTTGTGGGTCAAGTTGAGTCCTGACATGTATGGAAATAACCATTTAAAGTATACTGCATTACCATAGCTCGTAATAAGATTGAGATATATGGGAATTCGCAACATGCTGACGCTAGTATATGGTAGTTTCCCTAAATGGGGGAACCCCACAATGGGCCCCAAAATGCTACAATCATTACTCTGGCCCCCAAAGAGTTGCACAGAATTTTGGGAAACCCTCCATATGCAGGTTGTTGAGGGTGAGGAAGGTGTTAGCGGAGGAAGATTGTCTTCAGTAAGCGATGGAGGTTGCTTTGCCATAGTAGGGTTTAGGGTTGAGGGGAAACTTGGAGGTAGATTTTATCGTTTTGGAGATTCCAATCTAATTGGACCCATAAATTCTCATCCTTATTCAAGGGACCCCCCAAAATTTTTGGGAATCACCTAAAAACCCTAAACTCTCTATATCCCTTTTTGCAGCCCCAGAAGCCCCTTTAAGGGGACCTAATGTGGGAGCGGAACATCCTGAAAAGATTTAGGTCGGAGCATTGAGGGGAAAACATGGAAAACCTCCTTGACAGAACTGTGTTACAGTTTAGGGTTTAGGGTTTAGGGTAGCAGATAAAATTTAAACCGCAAAGCGGATCTTTTGATCTGAGGAGTCTGCGGTGACATTGCTAGTTTTTACCCCCTGGGCCGACATCTTAAACTCTCAATCCCTAAGCCCTAAACCGTAATCTGCGATCCAGCGTTCTTTTTTTTTCAACTTGCCCCCCTGACCCTTGTTGTTGGTGTGGGTTCCTGAGGCTTAGGGTTTGTTTATTCCGGTTCCAAACCCTAAACCCTAAACCTCAAACCCTAAACCCTTAGTGGTTGCTTGTTCCGGTTTAGGGTTTAGGGTTCAGATTCTAGGCTGCAGGGTTTCATTCATGTCCCTTCCCACAAGGAACCTGGAAATTGTAGTGATCCCCTACTGTCCCCTCTTGTAGTAGCAAAGCTCTAGGGCCCAGAGCCCCAAACCCTGAACTCTGAATCCTGGATCTTAAGCCCTGAATGCTCAACCCTAAACCCTGAACTCTAAAGCCTACACCCTAAATCCTCAGTCCTAAATCGCAAGCCCTCAAGTCAGTTGAAATGTTTCAGACCCATGATCTGAGGCGAAACTAAACCGTAAACCCTTTGCGCCGAACCTACGGGGCACCTGGAGATTCATGTGGTTTAGGGTTTAGGATTTGAGATTTAGTGTTTAGGGTATGCAGGGGATTATCAGGGGATGTGGGGATATACCGAATAATGGAAAACCAAGTGGAAAAAACATAGAAAATGCCATTGACATTTGGTCCTAGGGATTGCATAAATGAGAGCCCTCATATGGACCCCAATACTTTGGAATCTTGATTCCAGGGACCCGGGACCCAAAAAGGGCCTGCAATTTCCAGAATCCCCCATCTGATTGTTTGAGTACAGTACTTCTAACCGCAAGTCAGGGGGCCCACCCCGCTTGTAAGTTATATCTACGCATGAACCTTCAAGCAAACCCTAAACCCCAAACCCCAAACCCTAAACCCTAAACCCAAACCCTAAGCCCTAAACCCCAAACCCCAAACCCTAAGCCCTAAACCCCAAACCCCAAACCCTAAGTGGCCAGAAAGCCCAGGTCTTCAAACGGCTTGGATGCCGCACTCCTTTCCACAGGCATTCACAGGGTTCTAAATTGCGCCCCCAAAGCTGGGTATGGTGAAGGCCCATAGTTTAGGGTTTGGGGTTCCGGATTTCGAGGGTGTGATCCTAAACTCTAAGCCTTGAAGCTAAAAACATTTGGTCCAGCATACATCCCCGAAATGTCGAAGTCCAGATTACAGGACCTCGGAAAAGGGATCCTCAGTTTTGAAACCGCTCAATCTCCAAATTCCCAAGATCCCAAAGCCCTGAACCTATAACCTCTGCAAATCCCTACATACACCTAAAAATCCTTGCGCTACATCGCCCTAAACCCCAAACCCTACAGATCCCTATACTACACTGCCCTAAAGCTTAAATCCTAAATCCTAAACCCGTATAGATCTCTATAATTACAACATCGCCCTAAACCCCCAAACCCTAAACCCTGAACCCTAAACCCTAAAACCCTAAACCCCTACAGATCACTATACTGCATCGCCCTGTTATTCAACCAGCCTGCGGCTCTAGGCTCTAATCGTTTTAGGGTTTAGGGTTTAGGCTCTAGGGTTTAGGGTTTAGGGTTTAGGGTGTGGAGTATTTGCGTGCAAGGTTTTGTCTAAGGACTTTTGGAGGGACCCCTAATAGGGACCCTTGTAGTTTATGGGGGTTAATATGGGGACTACCTAGGGATATAGGGGTTACTCCTAAAGTCCCTAGATTTTGGGGGTTCGGTGTTAAGGGGTTTTCTGCAGATATAAGGACCCAGGGCTTTCGGATTTGGCCTACAGGTTGGCCTAGTAGGCTCAAAAATTGGGATATGTGTGGGATTGCCGTTTTTTTTCTCCATAATTTCGGAGGCCGCCACTCCAAAGCGGAACCAGAGACAAAAAACCTAAAGCATATGCCCTCAACCCCGAACCTTGAACCCTAAGATACCAAACCCTAAGTCCTAAACCCTTAACTACTCACGCTCCTACATTATGTGCCCCCTTACCGCCCAGAAGCCTTAAATGCCCTTGAACCCTGAATCTGATTTAAATCCTAAGTTCAAGAGCCCTAGGCGCTATTCTCATAGACCCTGAGCTTAAGGTTTAGGGATCAAGGTTTGCTGTGGTATGGCGCTGAAGCAGAGATGGTCATGACACAGAGTCGCTTCGAGCTTGTCGAGCTCTGCAACATGCTGCCATGGCCTGACCGTGGCTGGCCATCTAACACATTCACCAACCCCACGCTGTCACAGGGGGCCAAACCACCCAAGCCAGTTCCTGTTAGGGTTTAGGACCTAAACTCAGTTAGGTGCATCTAGGTCAACACAGCCAGCACGTTTGGCAAACCGACGGGGGCTGTTGGTGGCTTGAGGCTGGCTGCTGGCGGGGTCTGTGGCGCTACAAGGCTCAGGGTTTAGGGTGCTGACTTTACAAGGCGACCAGTACTGGTGCAGAATGAAGAGGTCCCATTATATGAACCATAATCTAAAGTCCTAGTATCACCCCTAATAACTCCTACAGTAGTCCCCTATATAATCCCTTTTAAGGAGTTTAGACTATGGTTCATTTGGCCCGCCGAACAGACCACTGTTCCCACGCCTGTGGAAGGGCAGATGACCAGCCTTAGCCACGGAAGGCTTAGGGGTTTAGGGTTTAAGGTTTAGGGTTTAGGGTTTCTTCTCAAACGAACAGTCCACTCATTCCCCTGCTTAAAGGGATCTACAAGGGATACGCAACCTGAGTTGCCATGAGGCCTACTTACCTAAATCCGAAACCCCAAACTACTAAACCCCAAGCTCTGAACCCCACAAAACTGCGAAACCTTAAGCCGCAAACGACTAACCCCTAAATGATTAAACTCCAAATTAAATTACGAAGCCTTTTATAAACCCGAAGCCTTGCCTTGAGGCCTACGTAGCGGGTCTCTACGGTCTGGGAGGCGATACCAAGCTCTGTGCATCTTGCTTTGTCAGGGGTTGCGGGGCGGGATGGGGGGTTTAGGGTTTTAGGGTTTAGGGTTTAGGGTTTAGGGCCAGAATGAAAGGGGTTTCAATAGCGGGCGTATTACTGTGTAGAGTGTTTGCGGTTGAGGGCTTCAGGGTTATTAGGGTTAAGGGTTTAGAGTTTAGTCTCAGAGGCACGAAGAAGATGCATAGGTATACATGGGAACATGTATGGATAGCTAGAGTATAGGGGAGAGAGTACAGATATAGGGTCACGTGTCGAAGGGATTAGGGTCTAGAGATTTAGAGCTAATGGTTCAGGATTTCGGGTTATGGGTTCAGAGTTAGCAGGGCTTCAGCGAGGGGCGTAGGGTGAAGGTACAGGGTCTAGGGGTGAAGGTTCAGGGTTTGGGTTTCATATTGGCTCCACACTATCAGTGTTCCTTTTTTGGGTCCCCTAAACCCTAAGCCCTAAACCCTAAACCCTCTAAACCGCGGGCAAACTATGCGCCATACTTCACAAACTGCACTTGCGGGTTCTATGGGTCAGCCCCCCTTGAGCGCAGGTGCTGGCTAGTATGCTTCAAGTACAGGGTGTTGCTGGCTGTTACCCGACTCCCTTGCATATCTTGATTTTGGCTTTTGCTTCCAAGGCAAAGGGATAGTGAGCTTCCGGTGATGGTTGGTTGCATTGATATTTGGGGAGGTTTCCTAAAACCAGGGGGCTCTGTCCGGCAGTCATATAGGGTCTTGCAGGCATTCTATATGGGTTCTAGGGGTTTTATTGGGTCAAGGGCTTAGGGTTCAGGGTTTCCAAGAATTCGGGGTCCGAGAAAGCGTATATTGGGGCCTGCTCTCAATGAAGACCTCCATGTAATGTGGACTTTCAGTGAAAGCGCCGCTCTTAGCAGTCTTGCTCTGGGAAGACCTTCCCCAACATTACATGAAGCCCGCATAACCATGTTTTCGGGGGGACAGTAGTCTATGAAAATCCTCTTTGCAGATTGTAAGTTGGTTGGGGTCGCGCTACAGAGGGTGCTTTTCGCACATTCCTGAATCTATTCTTGCTGTCCTTAACCCTAAACCCTAAAAAGATTCCCATTGAAGACTGCCCATCCTTTGTGTTATCAAGCCTTAGAATAAGGCTTGTTCGGGCGTATGGAAAGCTCATTTGGGTCTTTCTCAAAATGGTCCCGATAGAATCCTCAATGAATCATATGATCTCCTACATATTTATGGGGGTGTTTGGGCGTTCCCATTTCGTGAGAAACTCCTAGTCAGAGAACATGGTTCTTTGGGATTTGGCACCCTAAGCACCAGTGAGAGCTTTGACTCTAAGTCAAAGCCTTCACGCTTCGAATCTCAGACGCTAGGTTAACAGCCCTCCCTAAGTAGATAGAATATGGGTATATGGGCATCTTCTTATGGTTTTGGCGAGCTTCATATTATATCTACTTAGGGAAGACTATAGGGTTTAGGGTTTAGACTCTAAGCCAAGAAAACATCCAGACCCAGCCTTCCCCCAAACTAACATGGACCTCAGTAAAGCATCCCTCCCAAAGGGCCGTAGTCTACACTGGACCCGTTTGCAGGTTCCATGTTTCAAGGGTAGCTTGTCCTACATAAGCCTGACATAGCCCTTATATACTCTAAACCCTAAAAGTCCTAGTCTCCACATAGGCCGTCTATATACCTTCTATATGGGTACCGGCTGGCTAACTCCCAACTTTAGAAAATTCCCTCTACCAAGGTTTGAGATAAGAAAGGGGTAATATAGGGAATAAGGGCTTAGGGTTGAGGGTTCAGGGTTTCGGCATATAGTATATAGGGATTACATTCCCCGATTCCCTACTAAGCACCAGTAAGGAAAGTTCCGTCAACCAAGGTTTTACAACGCTGCCCGCGACCAAGACGTGAACCTTCGCCGTCTGCGGCAAAGTCCAGCAGCGGATTTGACACCCGGCCGAGTACTAAATGTATTTTGGGGTTGAGGACGGTTTAGGCTGCAGAGCTTGGATTTCAGGGCTCAGGGTTAGGAATCGAGAGGCTAAATCCTGCAACGAAGCACCTGTCCTCGCCAAAAAACAAGTTTCCATGCTACTTTGGATATGGTAAGCCGTAAGCCCGGCAAAAAGGCACCTCAGTATCCGGCTCTGCCAGGGACATGCGAACCTGTTTTGATCCTAGGGTTTTGCGGGCTAGGAATTTCATCTTCTGTAGGAGAATTTCTTGAAGCTATGGGCCTTGTTTTGCTATCCTGCAGAGCGAATCCAGGTCTTTATGGGTCTGTAGGAGGAGCCGGCCAAAACTCTAAACCCTTAAAGAAACCCTAAGCCGTGTTGCACACGTTTCGGCTCTTATGCATCGTCTTGAACGCCAACTCGTAGGTTCTCATACGTATGGAGACGCTGGATTTAAGGGACACATATCTCCGGAGACTTGAATGGACAAGAACATGCAAAGTGAAATGAAAGCTGGGATTAGACGGTGGTTGAAAGGGGTGTAGGGTTTCTTTCCCAACAGGGATATTGTTTTTGGGCTCCGTGTTAGAAGGATGATTGTGTAATATAGGGGTTTATATTGAGGCCCATGTTTAAGGAAACGACCACCCAGGGACCCTTACATAATTTCATCTTCCGTGTGGCCTAATCAGTACCCTTTTTAAAAACCACTGACGCCTTAACCCGACATTTTTACAAAATAAGTATACCCTAAGGCTCCAAGGATTCAAATAATGGGGTATTAGGGCCCGAATAATAGAATCTGAATAGTATTTGGGACCTAAAGCCCTAATATCTGGGTCCTTCGACTCTTAGGGTATAGGGTTGGGTTGGGAGAGTTCCAAGGGTTGAAAACATGCTGCTGGAGAAGCTGGAAAGAACCCTTCAGCTTCAGCTGAAATCCAAAACCAAATCCCAAACTCAGAGCCCAGAAACCCATATAAATCCGTGAACCCTACACCTAAAACCCCTAAACCCGACACCCAAAACCCAGAAACCTAAATCCGTCATATCAACCGCACAGCCTAAACCGCAGATGGAGCCGGTCCTGTTTATATAGGTTCCTTGCTCGTTCGAATCATTGTTGTTCTGGGAGGTTGGAATGTATTTTTTTGGTGTTTGTTGTCTTCACGAAACTATCATGGCCCAATGCTCCATAGTTTCTCTAAGGATTACAGTCGTCTTCAATGGGTCCACGTGCATATCAGCATATCCTTGCATGCCGTGTACAGAGTGGTTAACCTGTACAAGATCCCTATATGGGTTTTGTTGGCTTGTGGTTCCCATGTTCTCCTGCACCATGCCTAGCCTTACAAGAATTTCAGGGTTGTCTCCCCCCATTTTTGCTGAAATTGCTCGGGGTAAAACGGGGTTTAGGGTTTAGGGTAAGATTTCCGCCATCCACAGTACCAAGGCCCTCAACGAAAGCGCTTGTTAGCGTCTGCTACAGCACATTGTGCGCAGCTACTGAAGCACCAAGATTCCTTCAAGATCCAGAGGTGCTGGGGAGGGATTTTGGGGTTGAGGATTTTTCGGGTTTAGGATTCAGGACTTGGGAATTTAGGTAGGATGTTGGGTTACAATTAATGATCTGAGGCTTAAGGGTTCAGGGTTTGGATGTGGGGACTACGGTCTAGTTGGAGTGCATGCTTGGGGAGCTGTAGGATGTAGAGTTTAGGGTGCGGGGAGAAGGCAGAGTTCAAGCAGGCAGTTGGTAAGCACGAGTTAAATATCATAGGGAAGAGATAGTGGCCGTGCAGAGATATCATGGGGTTGTGGACTTACGCCGTGATGACTTTCTGACAGAGAGAGAGAGAGAGGTTGTAGAGCTGAAGTGGCAGGAGTAGAAAGGAGCAGGAGTAGCAGCACTAGCAGCAGCACGGCCAAACGCCCGCCAAACTCGTAACCATAAAGCCTGACAATTCGTGAATCCTACATTTCTGAACCTCAGCCCCCGCACCCTCAGGGTTAGATTTTCTGGGTTTGGGCTTAGAGTGTAGGGTAAACCGTAAATCCCTCAACCCGAAGGAGCTCCATTGTATAATGGTACTATATTAGGGGTATTTATTATCTGAGGGAGGGGGGGTTGTCACCCTAAACCCTAAACCCGACAGCCCACATCCCTAAACTCTAAGCCCTAGAACCCTTAACCCGAAACCCCAAACCCAAATCCCTAAACCCTATATAACCCCATGGTAGTTGTTTCCATTTTCTTTTCCATTATCCCAATATATCCCCTATATAACCCCTGTAAAACCCCTATATCCAAGGGGAGCCCCAAACCACGTCAGGTCTGGGACGTTGCGCATTAGTGAAACGCAGCCTGGATGGTGTCTTGGAGAAAGTTGGCAGGCACAGGGTTTACCAGCGGCTCTAGGAGTTTTTGGCCTAGGGGGATAGGGGGTTTGGGGTTTAGGGATTTGGGTTGAGGGTTTGGGGTTAGGGGTTTAGAGATTAGGGTCAGGGGTTTAGGGATTAGGGTTCAGGGTTAGGGGTTTAGGGTTTAGGGTTTGATTGAGAAGGATGCCCTAAATCAAAGCATAAAGTATCCTACCATCATGTGGGCTCTATTCCTCTACCAAGGGGCAGTGGTCTCAGGGTGTAGGGTCATGGCAATGGGAACCGGCATGATAAGGATAGGCACTAGTGTTTTTGTTGGTGAACGCGAAGTTGGAGAGGGGACAAGGGATTTGAGGCGTGTGGGCTTCGGGACTTCCGAAGGCCTTTTTGCGAGACGTGTGCGGGATCAGGAAAGGAGCTCTTTTTAGATGGGGATACAAGAGTCCCCAAAAGAGAGCAAGATGATATCCTGACTTTGATACTAGATGATATCTTGACTTTGATACTAGTACCTTCCAAGAAGGATGCAACCTTATCATCAAAACCAAGCGACTCACATGATGCTTTGAATGACCTAGGAGGTCTGCGTTATTAATTAGAGGGCTGGATCAAGTGAAAAACATATGAAGAGTGCGCTTATGATGTTTTTCGATGTCGCTAGTGATTTTAGTATCCATGCCGGTTGGCTAGGAAAGGCTGATTAGGTTCGGGGTTTAGGTTTTGCTTCTGTAGTAATTTGCCCGACAGGAGGGCATTGGTATTTGACTATAGTCCCCCTTACGTAGATAGAATATGGCTTTGGGTATATTATAGTCAGTTCCCCATATACCCCATCTTCTAACTACCTAAGGGGGACTATACCCCAAAGACAGTCCGAGTAACACTAACCGCAAAGGGGAACTCAAACCCTCTGGAGGACTTACCCTGCTGGTGATGCATCGTAGGCCATAGCGTGCAGCCGCTGACCCCTTATGGTAGGCCCCAGGTTGGTAGAAAGAGTAATGTTGGGAAGAAATGCTATAAGCGGGGGTTTATCTTGCTCTCTGCTTGTTATTTCCTTGCCTATAAGGGCACATGAACTCTCCAAGTCAACTGTAGACCATGGATGGCTTGCCATCTTTGACTGCCCTCAGGTGCTTGGGGCATAGGGTTTGGGATAGATGTCTTGAGGGTGTCGTTTTGGAGTGGTAGCCTTGTTTGTAGGCGGCTTTCTTTCAGAAATTGCATAGAATGTGAGTCGCATGCCACCGGGAGAATTCCTGCCAATACTACAGCTCGCCTGGCTTGCATAAACCTGAGATATTGGGTTAAAGATTTAGGGCTTGGCATATGGGACCTTCCAAAGAGAAATCCCGCATAATGGTCGAGCATGAATTCCGCCTGTATTCCTAGGTCCCTAAGGGTGCCTTGTTGTGGTTTAGGGTTTTGGGTTCAGGGTTGATCCCCAAGTACTGTAGAAGCTTAAGAATGCCCAAAATATTCAGATCCTATCTGATCCTAGAATCCAAGATTCTTTGTGCAATTATGGTATAGGGTACCACAAAGAGGTCTCAAGAGGATGGCTTAGGGTTTAAGAATTAAGGCAGTCCTCAACTTGTTTGTTATCAGCTTCAGAACTTCTTGACAAACAGCCAGCAGCCTTGGCCTTAGACTCTGAAGCCCAAACCCTCAACTTGAAACCCTGAGCCCTAAACCCTAAACCCTCATCCCTAAGCCCTAAACCCTAAGCCCTAAACCCTAACCCTAAGCCCTAAACCCTAAACTCAAAACCCTGAATTCTGAGCCCGAAGCCCTGGCCCCTGAATGGTTCAATGTTTGAGGCAGGTAGAAGGAACTGAAACCTAAAGGCCCTAAACTCATTGAGCTTGAAGCGGTTTAATGACGAGGCTGTTGGATACAGAGGGATTGGTTAAGGATTTAGGCTTTAGTGTTTAGGGAACTAAAGCTCAGGCTCGTGCGCCAAAGTTTTGCCTTTAAATGGCGTTATCGATTCTCTAGGATTGAGGGCAAGACATGGTAAGTGAAACAAAAACGCTTAACGAAGGTGTCTAGGCATTGTAATGTAGAGACACCTACATGCCTAGACTAGGCATGTGGCGGATTCCAACAGAAGATTGTTGGGATTTATTCATGCCTCTATACAAAGGGAAAGCTTCGTTTTAGTACCTACGAAATAAACCCGAAACCCTAAATCCTTCACCGTAAATCTGAAATAAACCAAGAGCCCAGGAAAGGACACTTCAGCGAACACAGCCCTGAAATGCGTTGTGCAGAAGCACCATTCGCAGAAGAAACGTGGAAAAGTGTTGTCATCATGATTCCACGGTTGGGGATTACGGGTTCAGGGACATGAATGACAATCCAGATTACTTGAACCCTTCCCCGATACGTCCAAGAGACACCCACCCCAAGCCCTAAACGCTTAAACCTCTACACTCTAAATCCTAAAACCCTTAATCATTCCTTAACTCCCCTGGAACTCCACAACACGGCCCTAAATTGGTAACCTCTGACCCGCAAGGTAGGTTATGAGATGGCTCACGAAAAGCCCATCTCACCCCATCACGGTCTTACAGGGGGGCAGCCACTTCTGAAATCATGCCTCAACCCTACATAAACCCCTAAGCACCTAAAACACTAAGCCCCTAAACCCCTAAACCCCTAAACCCCTGAACCCTTAAGCACTAAACCCCTAAGCCCCTAAACCCTAAACCCCTAAACCCCTAAACCCTTAAGCACTAAGCCCCTAAACCCCTAAACCCCTAAACCCCTAAACCCCTAAACCCCTAAACCCTAAACCCTAAACCCTTAAACCCTAAGCCGCAGTTCCCCTTCCGGGCTCCAAAATCAGGGTCGAGAGCTCGGAGTGGGGGCTGAGAACCTAAACCCTAACACGGGACTTACGTAGCAAACGGGGAGGACCTCATGCATTCCTAGGGTTTAGGGTTCAGGGTTTAGGGTTTGGGTTTAGGGTTTAGGGTATTATACTACTACTACAGGGTGGGGGGTCCACCTAATGTATTGAGGTCCCGACTATACTCTCCATTGTAATCTTGACCGTAGTTCAACTGGTTCGTGAAAGCATTTTCAGAGTCTTGTAGGTTAGATACTGGCCCCACCACATAACAGCCCTCCAGAAAAGACACCAGATTTTGAGAATCCCTCCCGTTTGCAATAGGGATAATGCAAAAGACAATGGAAACTATTATATTATGATGGGTATATATTTGGGTTATATAGGGATAATGGAAAATGAAATGGAAACTACTATATTAGAATAGCTAGATAGATAGCTATATCTCTATCTATCTATCTATCTGTCTGTCTGTCTGTCTGTCTATATATATATATATATCCATATATACATATATATATATGTATATTCGGGTGGGTTAGTATGCAGTATGTGGGTAAGAGAGGTTTTTTGGGGTGTAGTATTGGGGTTTTGGGTGTTTTAGGGATGGAACCTGAGGAGTTCCCGTTGTGGCCAAGATACCGAGCAGAGCAAGGTATTTCTTAAAATGATCCCTAGCTACTCCTGAAACCCTAAACCTCGAACCCCAAACCCTCAACCCTAAACCCGAAACCCTCAACCCTAAACCCTATAAACCCTCACCTCTCAACCCTCAACCCTACAAACCCTGAACTTTAAACTTTCAACCCTCAACCCTAAACCCGCAACCCTCTACACCCTAGACTCTCAACCCTAAACCCTAAAATCCACTTGTCATCCCTAAGGATCCCTATGGCCTCTAAGGGACCTTCTTTCTTAAGAGACTTCGCGACCCTGAGCCCTAAACGCCCGAAACACCCAACCCCTAGTTTAGGGTTTAGGGTTCAGGTAAGCCCATTTCAAGAGGAGCTTTGAAAGTTTGGGAGACCACTGCCTGACCCGTTGTTTCTGCTGTAGAGCCCTTCATGACACCTATAGGTCCTCGAAGAAAACTAATGTAGGGACCCTAAACCCCCTAAACCCTAAACCCTCAACGGTCATGAGGAGGGTGTTAAGTGGGCCAACCCGAATTCAGGAATTTACAAACGCATGTGGGCTACACTCCAAACTCCTTAAAGGGGTTATATAGTGCAATATTTAGGGGAGTACTATGTGGAGTTACTATAGCTCATGTGGAGCCTTAAATATAGCTACGAGTTTAGACTGTTGCTGGGTGGGGTAAGTAACTAGCTTTTCATTTCGGATATCCTAAGCCCAAAGCCCTACACCCTAAACCCGTAACCCTTCACCGTAAGCTTGGACCGAAAGTTTGGGCTCGAGTTAGCCGGAGCTCGAAAACATAGGCATGCCGAACTACCCATTTTGTTGGAATTTGCATGAGCGAATGTTCCAGGAATAAGTGACCTTTTTGTGTGGACGGAAGCAATAAGGATCCTTATCCTAGGAACCCGCAAGAATGACTTTGACTGTTGGAAGCCGGGAAGCCTCCATATCTGCCGCGGCTAAGGTCAATGCATACGCCCAAAGAACTACAGTACAGTCCTTTCCATCGGACCTTCATGATAGGAAAATAACAAGTCATGTGTGCTGCATGCCTCATGTGTGGTAGTAAGCAACGCCGTATGAACCAAGGAATTGCCCCCAAAGGGTTTTTGTGAAGTTTGGACTGAAGGCTTGAGGGTTATGGGCAGCTTTTTGTTAGAGACTGGTTGTAATGGAGAATCAAACCGAAAAGAACATGGAAAATGAAGTGGAAACTGGGATTATGGGGTTTGTAGGCGGGGTTATATGTCACACGTAAAGGGTCATTATGCGCCGATCTCTGAGATCGGGGGCAACTTGCAATCCCGGTGTCGCATGGACGCAGAGGCCGGCCGAAATCTAAGCCTTACATGCTCAGTCCTATGCACGACTAGTAATCCCCAAAGTTGCATTTGGAGATAGTTAGACTCGTCGCTGCTAATCATATTCTTAGGACAATGCGGATGGCTTTTGACAATTACCTGACACAAGTGGCAGTTTCTTAAAGTCAGCCTTGTCTGATCCTGATCCTTATAACCCGATACCCCTCTCAACGAGTCAATTACAATCTATTCAAATTCGGCTAAATAGAATCATTTCCATTCCAAATAAACCTGAACTGGAATCTGCGTGAAATCTAAATCAAATCGCATCTAGTTAAAATCTAAGCAAAATCAAATAGCATAATTGACAGCTAGTTAAAACCAATTAAAACCCATCAACATGTCCTCAAAATAATTCAAAGTCTAGCTTAAACCTTTGTACAAACCATCAAACTCCAATTAAGATTTAATTCAAACATTTCAAATTTATTGCGAACCATCAAAAATTCAACTAGAACCAATTGAACCACTTGACATAAAATTAACATCTGCCTAAAATTAGTTAATATCTTTTGAAACTCAATTCGAACTGACTCAAACTTACTGAAACCAATTCAAACCTTAATCAACATCTAGTCGAAAACGAATTGCAATCATTCAAAGATCGAACTGAAACCAGCCAACATTACATGAACATCTAATGAAGTCAAGTCAACTCAATGAAAGCCAACTATTACCTATTGACGCCAACCTAAAGCCAAATCAAAGTTCACTTGAATCCTAAGTAGAACCATCTAAAGATCAGATTAACAACAATCAAAATACAATGACAATCTAATGAAAATCAGGTCAATGTACTTAAACATTATCCAAATGGAGTGGAAGCCCATTAAAACAAAATCAAAACCAGTTAAACCAAACAACATCTGGGTAGAATCTACTTGCACTTCAATCAAAACCTAATTAAGCCGAATGGAGCCTAACTCAAATCCCATTACAATCAATCAACACCTAATCGAACCGATTCAAACCGAATAGAATCAAAGAACAATTTAGTTAGCATTCACTTAAACGTAAAACCAAGTAGACCTAATCAAAACGTAAATGAAACGAAATGAAGTCGATTGAGATCAAATGATAAATTAAGTGGAATACAGTTTTAAACTGTTTAAAGCTAGTCAAGATCTAATTGAAATCAGTTCAAGCGGACTTATATAAAGCCAGATAGCATCTAATCAAAATTCAATTAAAGCCGAGTGAAATAAGTAAATCTGCTTGACGCTAATTAGAACCATCTTAATCGCATTAGAACTTCAAAAAATTGAAAACTCATTTAAGTCAACTAACCTCTAGATAAACCCAAACACAACCTAACAGAAAATAATTGGCAATCTGATTAACACCTGCGGTAATGAACATATAGACAAAGCCAATAACTTTGATTTATATCGAATCAAAAACCAAGTCAAATCCAATTGAAATCTAAGTAGCATCTAGTAAAACCTCAGCAAGTATCTCGCCAACGCCAAAAATCAGTTAACACTATCTAAACCCAATTGAAATGCAAGTTAAAAGGATCTGCACCTGAAATCTATTTCGTATCAGCTATGTACTCGCTATCGTGCATCCGCCTCAGTTGTCGGGGTGCAGACCGCAGAAAGAGCAGTCCTTTGACAGCATTCAGAGATGAACGCAGCAAGAACAGGTGTTGGTGTTTTGGGGGGGTGGGCAGGGCATGGGGGGTTGGGGGCCCCTGCGGTAGAATACGCTTTGTATGCTGCCTGTGTACGTAAGCCCTAAACCTTCACCTCCATGAGGACATCCTCATGCAAAAGGAGAGTATTGGGGTGGGAGGGCTGTTGGGGTGCACAAAAAGAGAAGCTCCTTTGATGAGGGAGGGGTCATCCGGGGGGGGGGGGGGGGGGG
>CAJNIZ010035869.1:10191-41062 GCA_905231905.1 Symbiodinium pilosum | reverse complement strand
CCTTTGATGAGGGAGGGGTCATCCGGGGGGGGGGGGGCGGAGGGTGGATCTGGAACATTGCTCACCGGCCTCTCTACTCCCAAGCCCTCAAGCCTTGAAAAGTCTTGGAATGTTGTCCTGCATGGTGGGGCGGGACTGGGTCTTCAATAGGGAGTAGAGGGGGTTTTCGAGGGTTCCAGACCCCTGTGGCTGGATGAGCCAGTTAAAATGCAATTGCTCGTAAGTGAAATCTAAACAAAATCTAGTTCAAGCACAGGGACGCCTAATTAAACTCCAACTTCAAGGCCATGGAAATCTAGTCAAAACCAACTGAAATCCATCAGAAATCAACCAACATATAATTCAACCAATCAGAGTTTAGCGAATTAAAATTTCATGACAGTTACAAAGTCTTGTAGAGTAAATCCAGCACACCAGCTTGAAGCAGCCAAGTTGGTCTCCATGTTTCAGTCGATCTCCGTCATTGCCAGGCTGTGCGAACAAGCCGAGGGAGCCAGGCAAGTTGATTCAGGGACCCGTTGGTTCCTGTGGTTTGTCCCTGCGCGTGTGTAGTAGAAGGCTGCTTCAGACCTGGGCTACTACATGTATATGTAGAGGTATATGTATGTATGTCTGTAGGTGTATGTTTTTTTTGGGTTAAGGCTGATGCTAAACAGTAGCTGATGTGATGACGATCTCACTTTCCATCCTTTGGGAGCAATGTATGGGACATTACCCCCAGAAATGACCACCTTCTTTTCGAACAGGAATGGTTTAATGGACAAGAAAATGGAAACTACTATTTAGGGTTTTGGGTTTTGGGTTTAGGGTTTATAGGGAATAATGGAAAAGAAATAGAAACTACAATTAGGGTTTAGGGTAAGACTTCTGTGCAACCGTTAGTGGCAGAAATACTGATAGGATGTGACCGTCATCGTGCTTCATCTATCGGTGGAATCACGCGAATCCTAGTCATCACAACAGTTCTAGATGCAATGGCTTCAAGCCCCAGGCGCTGAGCCGTTAAACCTTAAACCCTAGGCCCTAAACCCTAAACCACTGTGATACCCTAGAAACTGTCCTGATAATGTCTCAGTTTTGCGATGGCAGTCCCCCAAAAGATATGGCGCAATAAGTCTAGTGGGTCCATACCCACGCGCTTGGTTGCAACTACGGAAGGTGTTCAACTAACCTCTTTTATTGCCGTGAAGAGTGAAGCGCCTGACGCAGTTTAGGCCTCAAGATCAAGACCTCAAACCCTAAACGCTATAATTCCCAAACCCTAAACCCTATAATCCCTAAACCATAAACCCTACAATCCCTAAACCCTACACCGCAGTTTATGCCTCAGGATCAAGACCCGGTAGCAAGACTCGTAGCATTTCACGATTAACGTGGCTCGGGCCATGGTTGGGTGCCGGACCGCCTCTGGGTTGCTGTTAAGGAACTTCAAGTGTTTAGGGTGTAGGATTTAGGGTTTAGGGTTTAGGGTTTAGGATTTACGTAGGGTTTAAGATGTAAGGTTTAGGGTCACTATCATGGAGAATCAAATGGAAAAGAAGATGGACAATGAAATGGAAATTGGGGGAAAATAGTGATTAAGGAAGTTACCATAATGGGTATATAGGGGTAGATCGGGTTTAGGGTTTGGGGCTCAGGTTTTAGGATTACCATAATGGGTATATATAGTAATTTACATGGTTTCCCCAACGTTGTAACTTAAATCAAGTTCCTTAACAACTACCTAGGCCTTGTTGTCGGTGCTCGTGCTCGTGAGCGGGGCAGATGCGTCGTGCCTTGACAATCCCATCAACGCAAGCGACAGGAAGAACTTGTCAACCGGTGATGAAGCTTGGATGCTATGTGGGTAGTTCCCAAACTTCGGGCTCGTTTTGGTACCCCCCTAAGTATTAGGTGCCGTAATATAGTTCATAGCCAAAAGGGGCCCAGTGATGCGTCTTGGGTGCCTTTAAAGCAGTTTTTTGTTGATTGTTGCAAGCTCATGCCTTGGGAAGCAAGGTTTAGGGTTATATAACCCATAGTCTAAACTCCTGTAAGGGGGTTATATACGGGATTACATAGGGGACTACCATAGGGGTTATTAAGGGGGATACTAGGAGTATAGACTATAGCTCATATAAATATAAGAGTTGAACAGGGATTGTATGGAGATTTCCCAAATTAGTAATTAGGGGTACCATTTTTGGGGGTCCAGATTTTGGGGGCTATATTTGGGTCCCGTCATTTAGGGAACCCCCAAATAGGGATACATGGGGTTCACGGCTTACATTCCAGATCCTAAACCCTAAACCCTAAACAGATGTTTTTGGCAGCCAGAGTCTCGTCCTCTGCACCGAGATCACCGATCCCTAAGCCCTCAACCCTCAACCGCCTAGAATCGGCTTTCTTCCGTACCAACCCCCCATACTCAACCCTAAACCCTAAACCCTAAACCCTACACCCTAAACCCTACACCCTAAACCCTAAACCCCTATCCCCCCCCATCACTGTTCTCGCTTAAGCAGGGTAATTTTGGAACTTTCGCTCCCTGAGCTACCATTATAACCCCAACCCTGACTACTAAACCACCTCCCCTTAATTAATGGGGTTTCGGGTTCAGGGTTTAGGGACTAGGGATAGTGGAAGAGAAAATGGAAACTACTATATAGTATATTAGGGTTCTATAGGGGTTATATAGGAATAATAGGAGTTGTAATAGGGATCCTAATCTTTAGGCCCTTAAAAAGGAGGGAGTTTATTCATCATGGGTCTACATGAACGACCCCAGCTGTCCTCACCTTTTAGAATCTTCCCCGAAGCAGTTCTGGAATTATGGCCACTGGGGTTTAGGGTTTAGGGTGGCCAGTTTTATGGGATCTTAAGTTAAGTCCCTGAAAAGATTGGCACAGGTTCGAGTTTTAGGTTTGAGGGCTCAGGGTAATTTTGGGTTTGGGGTGCTAAGCCCTAAGCCCTAAACAGTACTCCTTCCACAACGGCCTTGCTAAACCCTAAACACTGGTCTTCTGACTTTGCAGTCGGAAAAAAGGTCCGAGAAAAAACAACTTAGACACAAAACCACTTTACAACACCAAGCCCTGACCTCCGAACTTCATGCTCGTGGCCTGCTTAACTTTTCCCCCATATACGAAACCTTAAAACCTCAACCCTAAACCCTAAGCCCTCAAGCCCATGTAAACTTACCGTTACTTTGGGTTCCCAATTTTCCTTAGTTCCAAACTTTCAAAATTTCAAAACTAAACATCCGCTCCCCAAACCCTAAGTACTGGTAATAAGCCCTCATAAGCTACCCCCCCCACCCCTGGTTTGCCTCTTACTTGGCCTGAATTATAGATAAGGCTAAGTAGGGGGAGCCTAGGGGAGTGTAGTATCCTGGTGCAGGATTCTTGGAACCTATGCCCACCATACCAACTTATAGGAGCTAGAGTCTCAACTCCTAGAAGGGGGTTGGGTTATATAGCGGATTGTAGAGTTTACTAAGGGGGGAACCTAGGAGTTCAGACTACAGCGCATATGAGCCATAGTCTAAACTCCTCAAAGGGGGGATATATAGGGGATCATATAGGGGACTACTATATGGGTTATTAAGGGGGATACTAGGAGTTTAGACTATGGCTCATATGACCCTGCATCAAGGGGTTTAAAGGGTTGCGTATACCCCTGTCCTATTCAGGCGAGTACATTGGTTCATATGCGCTATAGTCTAACTCCTAATATCCCCCTTAATAACCTTAAATGCTCCCCCATATAACCCCCCTATAAGGAGTTTAGACTATAGCTCATATGGCGGTTCCATGGGGCATGTTGGGGGAACGTTTTTATGGGTACGACCTTAGGGGTAGAACTCTGCAGCCCTCGAATGAAGCCATCAACTTGGCAGGTTCGCAGGGATCCCATCAGATGGAAAATCAGATGGAAAATGAAATAGAAACTCTAGTATCGTATATGCTAGTATATCATAGGACATTATAGTAGATTATGGGGTAAAATTGGGAAAATGGATCCCCTTCAGATGATGTAGTCCTGGCTACAGGGGTATTAAGGGGAACCCAAACCCCAAAAGACCTTAAACCCTAAACCCTAAACCCCAAAAGCCATGAACCACACACAAGGAATCCTACCCCATCGGGCTCTTTCCCGGCAACTGGGACGCGTCCGTGATTACCACCAGCGTTGTTCAGATCCTCTTAGAGGCCGAGTACTCTTGTGTTTGGGGACTCAGGGTGTACCACGCCCTAAACCCTAAACTCTAAACCTATGGAGCCCTAAACCCTAAACTCGAAACCCATGGAGCCCTACATCCTAAACTCTAAACCCATGGACTGTACAGAAATGCCAGAACTTTCTAGGGATGGACCCCCAAGCATGTGTGTAAGAAGCCAAGGATGATCTCAGGAACGTTCCTTCAGTAAGCATTTCAGGCACTGACAGCAAAAGCATTCGTATGCCCATGTGCAGAGAATCGTTTAGGGTTTAGGGTTTAAGGCTGAGCTACTCAGGAAAAAACAGCCATATCATGTTGTTCTACCCCAAGATCTATTCTCATTAGTAGGTCCATACATTACTCCATCCCCATGTAAGCTCCTCTTTGGCAAGCCCAGCTTCCATTGCATTTTCCATGGTCTATATGACATATAATGACATATAGTCATATCATATAGTCTAAACTCCTTAAAAGGGTGAGAATAGGGAATTATATCGGGGAGTAGTATGGGGCTCACTAAGGGGGATACTGGGAGTTTAGACTTGGTTACAAGTTGTACCCCTCGTTATATAATCGTACAATTTGGAAAAGAGATGCTGTTGGGTGTGGGAGGGGGGGAGGGGTGCGGAGCTTAGTATTAGAAAGATTATATAGACCTCATGTAGCCCCATCACTTTATGCGAGCCCTACATGGAAGGACCCACCTGGTAACTACACACCTAAACCCTCAAACCTAAACCCTTGATCCTAATTTTCATGGGAGCAGAGCTTTTCAGACCCTATATCGTTTGTTTGTCAACCCGGCATTGATCTTGTTGGATCTCATCAGGGTTCAGGGTTTAAGTCTAGGGTTTAGATTTACACGTGCTTACATGTACTCCCCATGGAAAAGGACATCGGGAAAATTGAGGCCAGCATATGGTTTAGGGTTGAGTGTTTAGGGTCTCTATATATTCGTACATGCGTACGCGTGCCCGTATGTACGTACATACATACATGCATGCATACGTGCATGCATACATATATACATGCATACAGACGCACACACAAAGACAAACAGACAAAAGAACAAACAAACAACATACCTACCTACCTACATACGTACAGACGCACACGCACAAAAACATGGTAGGACGCGGGCTCGTAGGCCCCGCGTTTTTACACAGCAGCTTGTTATATGAAGAAGGGACGAATGCTTTCAACCTGGGTTTCGGGCACATGTGGAAGCTCCGAGCAGAATCAAAGGGCGCCCAAAAGCCCCGGAGCACGGCCACCTTTTGAGGAAACGGTGCATGCACTGTGGCAAAACTGCCAATCCGGAAGGGCTTATTTTGCAAATGTTGCTCGACATGTCAAAGGTCAAGCTCAGGACACTGTATGCTCTTGGAACACGAACGGAATTATGTTTTCGCATGGATGCTCTGGTCACCGTATGCTCTTGAAACACGAACGGAATTATGCTCTGGGCTGGAGCTCACCGCAGCCCTTCTCCTCTGCCAAGCCTGCTGGACGTGCTCCACATGGCAGCAACGCGTTTCCCCTGCGCACCAACCCTGGAGCCTCACCAGCTGCGCACAACTCTTGCTGCGACCGAATGCAGGGTCCGTGTTGCTGTGTCCCACCAAAAACATACATGCATACATATATATATATATATACACATACATACATACATACATACATACGTACGTACATACATACATACATACATACATTACCTTACCTTACCTTACGTTACGTTACGTTACGTTACGTTACATTAATTAAATTATATTACATTACGTTGCATTATATTGCATTGCATTACAGTACATTACGTTACATTACATCATACAGACATACACATGCACACATATGTGTACATGACCACTTTCACTTTTTTTTTTCTGGTGTTTCAGGCACAGTTTACAAAATTTTTACTTTGCACACTGGCACAAACAGTCAACCTTCAATGTTCTACAAAGAGTAAAGCGAAACGAACCTTTCATTTTATGGAGATCAGAACTCCCCGATTCCTGAAATCCTACGACCCCCCCCCCCCGCAAATCCCAAAATATAAGTGAGTATCAGCTACAATGCCCATGTTAAGCGTTTTCAGCATCCTAGCATGACGCTAACTATCTTGCGCGCAAAATTGCAAAACAGGCTGGCAGCCAACTGGATTACAAAAGATCCTGTCTAGGGTTTAGTTTAGGGTTTTGGGGTTTAGGGTCCTGCATGGTTGGCGGAGAGCTGAAATGCTGACAGCATTCGTTTTGACAGTGCGCAAGGCATCATTCTTGAAGGACTTCGCCATGACATACTGTAGAGGCCCAAGAAGATCAATATCCAATATCATGTTTCTAGATTCCGTATGTAATTATGGTGTACGATACTCCAAATGACCTAAAAGTCATCTTGGTTCTAATTTAGGCCGCCGATTCCAGAATCCCATCATACTAACCCCTATATAAACTCAATCTACATGTCATTTTCCGCTTTCTATTCCATTTGATTATTCACCGAAACTTTGAACTCTATATAGAATGATATCTTTCTATACCCCTATGTATAGACTCCCTGGCACCCTTTCGAAACCATCTAGGCCCCTACAGTACCGAGCAGCTGCACCCACGTGCTTAAAAGGGGTAAGGGAATGATGGACAATCAAATCTGGGTACTGCCCCCACCCAGTAACAGTCTATATTAGGGGTCCTATTAAGGGCAATATATACCCATATTATAAATATTATCCAGCTGTTACTGAGGGGAGCAGTACCCAAAATCAAATGGTAAAGAAAACGGAATTGAACCAGAAACTCGGCTTCTTTAGGGATATAATTATCATGGGTACCACCAGGATTTGAGTTACCCCGACCCCCCCAAAATGAGGATTCTATCTATGATTACCATATTTCTTATACATTCCTATTTTTTTTGGGGTTGGAGAAACCAAAAGCCCCTCATCAAAGTCTTCAACGGGACCGAAAACCCCAAGTGCGCTCGCACTCCATGAGTTCGAGCCCCGTCCCTTCAAGTCTTGAAGCCCTGAATTTTGGGTTTAGGGTTTAGGGTTTAGGGTTTAGGACTTGCCGGTTGTCAGTAGAGAATTGGGATTGCTATAGTAGCCCTATACTAGCAGTTCCCAAAAGTCCGATCGTTTTCATTTCCTTTTCCATTCCTGCAACCCAGCAAGTAATCCTGCAGTGCCTCCACTCTACAGGAACGCGTGGGCTACAACGCGCAAGACATGGGGCGCGGGGTCAACACTATTGCTGGCGACCTTGTCTGCGAATCATGACTCGGAAATGTGCAACAAAACATGGGTTCCAAGTTTGAAGTCTCGGGATCATATAGGGTAAAATAGTATATATCAGTATATTCTGGCATATTACTTTATAGTATATTATAGTATATCATAGTATGTTATTGTATAATATAGTATATTATGGTATATTGATACTGATTAAAGCTCCATCCTTCATGGTGTGTTTGGGCCCATATTTCTGGCACATGCTTCATTAGCGTCCTTGCTTTCTCCAACGCTCAGTACGGGCTCCGTGGCTCTCTCGCAGGCTGATTCTGGGGTAAATCATGAAAACACACAATTCTTTTTTACTTGAGATTCTTGCTGGTACATTGGGGCTAGATGGGGATAATGGAAGAGAAAATGGAAGCTACTATACCATGCCTGCGCGGTGGGCTCTAGCACTAGGCGCCATCGAGCCCAGCATCCTCGGCGGAACGGGATGCTTACGGTAGGGTTTAGGGTTTAGGGGTTTAAGGTTGAGGGTTTAGGGTTCGTGTGTAGGCTTCAACATCTCAAGTCAAAGCATGTGCTTGTCAAGCAGCTTTGTCCTGTGACGGACAAAAGCCACCCACCCAGTCGGGCCAACATCATTAGGACAATGTAATCAGCTTCTACTGTTTCATGTGGTAGTCTCATGAAAGAAAAACTCTAAGGAAGAACCTGAAAGGAAAATCCTCATGAAAAGCAAGCATAAGAGATACCTCCAAACAAGAACCCTAAGAGAAAAACCCCAACGCAGCGACCCTAAAAGAGGAACCTTAAAAAAGAAACCTTAACGGACAAAATCTAGGGCAGAAATCTCAAATGAGGAACCTGAAAAGAGGAACCCTAAAAAAAGGAATCATAGAGTCTAGGGTTTAGGGTTTAGGGAGGAGCCCTGCAGCAGGAAAACGGAAGGAGCAACCCAGAGGTACCGCGAAAGGGGAACCTTCAACCAGAAACCCTAAAATCTGAGGGTAGAAGTATGGGCCTTTTAGGGGGATTCTAGTACACGTAGGGTATGTAGTAGGTATGTTAGGATCCCAGGGTTAAGGGCCCATACTTAGGGTCCCATGGTTCCAACCGTAGATAAAAAAAGAAGCCTAAAGGACGAACACTAAAGGAAACTCCGTCAAGCAGGAATCTAAAGAAGGAACCCAGAGAAACCGTTTAACCTGTGTCGAAGGCAGGCCCTAACCGCAAATCTCATGATGCATATTATAGAAACCCCCGCAATGGACGCTTCGTTTGGGAACTCCTGTGTCATTCCCAAGCATCACTGCGTTCTGTGTTTCTTTTAAAGAGATTTCCGGGCACACAATTAGGGAGACGTGCTACACTTGCTTGAATGCTGAGGGTCTTAAATCGTGCCTGCCAGGGTGTCTGTCTTTTCGTAGTTTAGCCCTAAACCCTAAACCCTAAACCCTATTGTAGCTGAGGCTACAATGGGCTCTTGGGTTGTCTCAGCCCGAACAACCTCAGCCATCCAGACTGTGGACAAACAACGATCACTTACAGGCACATCCAGATGGAGGCCAGCGGTTTAGGGTTTAGGGTTTAGGGGCCAGGTCAAGGGATTTCGGGCCAGCTGTTCGGATCTTCCCTTTGGCCTGCAATTGGCGAAAGTGGTTTGGTGAGTTAACTTTGCGCTGGGGACGAGTTTCTAGTTATTCCCAGCATGCGAAGTACTGCGCTTGGACTATGCAACCTGCAACCTTAAACCCTGAACCCTGAACCCTGAACCATATACAAGGGAGCCTTCTTGCATTAGCGAAGCTGAAGTAGGTGTTTTGGGATCAGGGTACGCTTAAGCCCTAAACGCTGGCCCCTAAATCAAAAAAGCCCCATAGATTAAGTGGACCCCCAGACCCAGTAATAGTGACTGTAAGGGATAATAGGGATTATATTAGGGTCCTCTTATTTTCCTATTATGCCACTATTACAGGGTGGGGGTCCTCCTAACCCATATACCTTTACGTCTCTGTTCCAGGGGTCCTTCCGGGTGAGGCAGTGGTAATTAGTTGGAGGTCCCCTAGGAACGTACCCTATCAACTGGCACCCTAAGGCCCTATTGCCAAGTAAGTCGCAACCCAGTTATACGCACTTGACCTGAGGGGGCTTGGGGGGCTTACAGTGGGGTGAAAGGTGCAGTTATGGGGGCTCCCGTTGTTCCAGAGCCCCAAAAATCTCTTGCTCTCTCTCGCTCTATACATCTCCGTATCCATGTGTGTATCCCTGCACATGTTGTGGATCCCTGTATCCCCTTAGCCCGAGTCCGCGGTGGGTAGGCGTGTGTTTCCGTGAAATGATCTAAGGGAGATTTCACAGGCTCTTTGTATAGTTTTTGGTGTGAAGCGCCATATGCTTGACACCAACCAGGGCCCAGTCCATTATCAGCTGCAACAATGGGAGCCATACACAATCGGTGCTATAACTTCAGAGGTTTTGCGCTGTAGGAATCTGTCTCTCTCCAGTAACGCTTACTATAATATACTACGATATACAATAGTATACTATAAGATACTGTAATAGCTGTAAGTTCCTGAGGAAGACCTTGGATGGCAACATTTAGAACTCCACATAGATCTGCTGTGCCAACCAGCCCCACGTAGTTTTCGGAACTCACAGAGTGCTGTAACAGCCTGCATACTTGGGATGCTTATTCTCCTGTAGACCTTCAGAAGCAGTAGTTTAACAGACCCCAGAACTTCATTCCAACTAGCTATAGTCCCCCTTGAGTAGATAGAATATGGGTTTGTGTATATTATAATAAGATCCCCATATGCCCCAAATTCTATCTACTTAAAGGGGGACTATAGGCCCTAGATAGGCAATTATTTAGGCCCCCATATATCCATACATGACACTGTATGAAATCCTCCTTTAACCCGGGGACTCCCCAGACTCAAATTCCCAGACTCGGTCCATTGCTCCAGTCATAGGACCAGTTTTTAGGGTTTAGGGTTTAATGTTTAAACGGTTTAGGGTTGAGGGTTGTATGCTCATGTCCTTGCGTATCACAATATCCCCCTTAAAGGAGCCTGGTACCACAGAGCCACTGAACTTGCCTAAGCCCTAACAAAAACCCTGGATACACCTTAAAGCCTCAAAGTGCCCTGAACCCAAAAGCGTGCCTATGGTAAGCCCGAACGCTAGACCCTAAAGAAGGCCTAAGCCTTAACCCAACAGAGGTGCCCATCTAGCTAAATCCCAACCCTTAGCCTTAAACCCCAAAGCCCAACCCCAAACCCTAAACCCTAAACACCACACTCTAAACCCTAATGTAGACATGAATCCCCTCCCCTTAATAGGGATTATCATAGGGATCCTAACATTCGGGCCCTTAAAAGGAGGGGGTTGATTAATCATGGGTCTACATTAGACCCTCAAGGGGGCCCAAATCAGAGGCATGGTCTGAGGGTTACGCCAACGAGTGGAAGGAGATCCAGGCACAGTATGCCTCGATGGCGCCCGTGGAGCCTTGTAAAAAGGGTCTATAGGGTTTAGGCTTTAGGGGTTTAGGGTTTAGGGTTTGGGAACCTGTAACCCCAATTACCCACAGCGAAGCAGGGAAAGCCCCTAAAGCTGTCACTGTAGGGCGTACGTAGTGTTAAGGGGGTTTAGGAAACGGTTTAGGCTGCAGGTCTAGGGTTTCGCTGCAGGATGACGGGTTTAGGCTGTAGAGCCTAGGGTTCACGATTTAAGGGTAGGACTCAGGTTTAGGGTTTGGGGTTTAGGATCTGAAGTTTTTGGGCCCACGGTCTGGGGGGAGGCATTGTTGCTTCTAGGTGTTGCTTGCTTAGGTCTAGTCTTCCGTCTCAGGGTCCTTTGGTCCTGTGGTCCTCTGGTTCATTTCTAATAGGGTATATATTGGGTGTATACGGGGATAATGGAAAAGAACATGGAATCTACTATATGATATTACTCCGTTGCATGTCAAAAGTGCCGACAGTATTAAGGATCAGGTGGGTCCCTGTTGCCTCCTGGTGACTGTTCGCGTTTTTTGGGGATCCTCATATGTCTAATGTGTGTCGAAAGTGCCAGCAATCACCGGGATGAGGGCGCCCCGCACAAAAGCAGTGGAGCCACCCTCCGCCGGTTCTGGGTTTGGGATTTAAAGTAAGGGTATGAAGCCTCGTAGAGTTCACAGCCAGCAGGAGAATCTAGATTTGGGTCTGGGACACATATTTAACAAGAAATCTGAGTTTGTTGTGCCCGAACCCTAAACCCTAAACCCTAAACCCTAAACCCTAAACCCTAGACCCTAAACCCTAGACCCTAAACCTTAAACCCTAAGCCCTACATCTTTGCTATACCCGTAGCTCCTGGAGAAGCGAGGCTCTCGGCAGCATGGGCTACGACGGCGTCTCCTCGTACTTCATTCCAAGAGATGCTTGGTTTAGGTTTATGGTCACCCTTTAGGGTTTAGGGTTTAGAGTTCAGGGTTTAGGGTTTAGGGTTTAGAGTTTAGGGTTTAGGATGTTATATTCGAGTTATATGGGGATAATGGAAAAGAACATGGAAACTACTATTTAAGGTTTTGGGTTTCGGGTTCAGGTTATAGTCCCCCTTGAGTAGTTTGAATATGGGGTATATGGGGATCTTATTATAATATACCCAAAACCATATTCTATCTACTTAAGGTGGAATATAGGTTTAGGGTTGGAGTATGGGATTGAGATTGCAACTGCTGCTGCGATTCATTCAAATGGAATAGCTGCCGCTGTGCTTATGGCTCTTAAGGTCGTGTTTCTACTCTGAGTACAAGTGGTGCCTGCCAGAATCTTGCTAAACCCTAAACCCTAATGTGCAGTGGTCTGGAGGCACCTGTGTGCTCTTGCTGCCATTGCTGCATTCCACATTCTTCGCCCCAGGCAATTTTCAACATATATTGGGGTTTTATTGGGATAATGGAAAAGAAAATGGAAACTACTATAGTATATTGGGGTTATAGTGGGGATAATGGAGAAGAAAATGGCGACTACTATAGTCATTTTCAAGCTGAACGATGAGTCATTTGTTGTTACTAGCGCTGCGAATGTTCCAAGCTTTACAGCCTACAACCTAATTGACATAAGTGTGTAGCATACCTTGCCGTGCTTCCTTCCACAGCGTTACTTAATGCTGCGATTGCTGTATTCGTCATTGCGGCGGCCACTTCTTACCAGTTCTCCAGGCTGCAGGCTTTGCAGTTTGGAGTCCAGCGCCCTCACCTTTAAGCCCTAAACTGACTCTACCCTAAGCCCTAAACCCTAAACCCTAAGGTCTAGACCCTAAGCCCTGAACCATAAACCCCCAAACCCTGAACGCGGGGATTAACGTGCAGCAGCTGGGTCTAGGCTTTGGGTTTAGGATTTAGGGGTATATTATACTATGGCCTATGACTCCATAAGGCCTGTTCGGGAATAGTGTCGGTAAGCATACACTTAGAAAACGGGGTGTGCAGTATCGTTGCGGGTGAAGGTTTAGGTTTTAGGGTCTAGGGTTGAGGGTTTAGGGGCCAAGTCAGTATCTTTGGGGTTATTGCTTCAGAAATTTCATTAACTCCTGGACAAGATCTCACATTTTCGTATTTAATGCCTCTGAATGTAGGCAGCCACATGAGCCTTAGACCTTGGGCTACTGCCCCCCTCAGTAAAAATTGGATGATATCTAAATAGCAGCAGTACATTTGAGTCTCCCCCTTACAATTACTGTCTTCAAAGGGGTCTGATTAAAGGATTCTCATAACCCCTATTACATCTTGTGGTAACTGTTACTGCAAGAGGCAATGACCCAAATATGTCTACAGCTGTTAATACTCTACCATAATTGTTGGATTCTTTGCTCTTAGATTTTCCACTAGAAAGCTTAGCATGATCTGGTTTACTTGCTTCTTGACGTAGCTACGTCTTACCTGGAAGGAAGCCCCGATGTGTTCCAGCTGAATGCCCATCAAGGGTAAGTGACGCTCTTGTGCATTACAAGGACTGTAAGCCAAAACTCCTCTGTCCATGGCTTGGGCATTGTTTTGGGGGTAGGTTGAAGCAAGCTACTAAGAGGGGTCTGGCTGCTGGGATTCCCGTTTTGTGGAGCAACCGAATGTAGACCAAGGACATAGCCAATGCAGCGTACAACCAAGACGGTGTGACGCAGCTGGGGTGCTAATGACTCCCTGGCGCTTAGTAGCGAATGGGGGAATGGATCCCTTTAGTAGTCCCTATATAATTCCCAATAATAATCCCTATAATCCAGTCCCCCAAAGCACCAGGGAGATGATTGTTTCCCAAAGCTGAATGCACGCAGGTGTTGAGAATCGTACGCTGTCGACTGATGGTTTTTTAGGCTTCCATTGGAAAGTGATAGTCATGCAGTCTAGTTTGTCTCTTCAAACCTTTGTGAAGAGTCTAGTGCACCTGCTCCAACTCAAGTACTACTAGTAGATCATGGACAGCTTTTGGGGTTTTTGTTGCACCCACAAGAAACCAGCATCACTAGTACTTTTTTGTGTGAGCGTGCCAGTGCTATGAGTCGGCTCCAGAGGGGAAGGGTAAACGAAGTTTTTCCAGTCAGAGAGAATCAAAAAAACTTGCATAGGACAAATGACATGAGCTATAGTCTAAGCTCCTTAAAGGGGAGTTCTATGGTGGATTATTTAGGTGAGTATTATAGGGGCTACTGAGTGGGATATTAGGAGTCTAGACTATAGTTCACATGGCAGCTGAGACTATCACATTTGCTTATGGACTGTCTGCCCTAAACCCAAAGCCCTAAACCCCAAACCCTAATACGAATCGAATTCCTGGACTGTCCTTTGAAAAAAGATATTGTTGGTGGACAAAACCCTGGATATGTTCAGGCTTGTGTAGGATGTGTCCATCCACCGTCCACGTATTAAGGGTACCTAAGCCCTGAACCTTAAACCGGCCCTTACTTGCAATGAGCTCAAGCTTAGGGCTGAAGGTTTCGGCCAGCTTACATTTGACCATTTGATTTCCAATGGACCGTCGGAAAGTCAAGTTATTTCGGCCGCTAGTATAACCCTAAATCCCAAACACACCTCAAATCGCTAAACTCTGAACCCTATACTCGAAGCCCGAACAGTAACCCCTTTGTATGTTCTTTCTAGTTCATATTATTGTCTTTGAGAACCTCTGCATATTCCTGGTTCTAGGTACATGTGAGTTTCCGAAATACCTTGCATACAATCCCCAGCAAGAACCCCAATCATCCTGGTATAATCCCTAGATATCCCGGGGGTTCCCTCCCTAAACCCTAAACCCTTCAGAATCTCTCACATCATCCATGCTCTAAGTATCTAGATCCGCTTCTTACCTCTGGCTAGTAGAGAACGAAGGACTTGACAAGAAAATGGACGTTGCTATATGTCACCATCGGGGATAGACACGGACTACCATACGGATCAATTTCTCCAGTCCGTGCTGACCAGAGGTAAGCATTCAGAATCAATAGGCAGGCCCAGACCCCCAAAGGGACCTAAAAATTAGATCCCCTAGAACCATATGGGAAATTATATATGGATGATATAGGGGTTAAAATGGGTCTATATAGGGGACCTAATTTTTAGAACCCTAAACCCTAAACCCTAAACCTGGGGGGGCGTTCGGTCACCTATCACCTTTTGAGCCGCCTCGAGGTTTTAGATTTTAGGCTTTCAGGGCATTAGGGGTCTCAGGGATTGGGCTTTATGGTTTAAGGGTCTTAGGTTTCAGGATTTATTGTTTAGGGTTTGAGAGTTTTGAGATTTTGGATTTTGTGGTTTGAGCCTGGATTTGATGTATGCTTCACGGTATGCAGGGGTCCCGCTTTGGGGGTCCTCACATGAAGAGTGCTCGTACTTTGGGTTAAGCCTAAATCCTAAACCCTGAACCGCGCAGTACTGGGGGTTGTATGGGTAGTTCCCACAATTAGGGTCCCATTTTGGTTGGAGAATATGTTACGGCACCTAACCCACCCTTCTGAGGTTGGATTACTACAAGTCCTGGAACGCTTCGTGGGCTAATCCAACGAAGCTGGCTGGAAGTATTGAGTGTTTATAGGGTTTAGGGTTTAGGGGTTTAGGGTTATAGGGTTTAGGGGTTTAGGGTTTAGGGTTTTAGGGTTTAGGATTTAGGGTTTAGGATTTAGGGTTGAGTGCTGAGAAGATAGCTGCTGAGGATCTTAGCCCCTAAGCCCTAAGCCCTTAAACCCTACAGGATTGGTGGGGACGTCGGGCCTTTAGTGGTTCAGATACTTGGCCTTTGGGTTCGGAATTATCGTTCAGGGTCGATGGTTTGGGGCTTGGGGTAGTGGAGTAGAGAGAGAGAGATACATATATATATATATGTATATGTATATATATATGTACATGTATGGAATCTCACACCCCTCACATCCCATGCGCAGAACAAGCTTGCCAATCTTCTTTTTGTTTCCATCTTTCCCCCGGTCCTGCGGGGTGCTGGCACCTGTGATGCTCTTGGTATCTGTTTGCTAACAATGAAATCTGATTTTGGCTTGCTGGTTTCTGAAATTTCCCCTGAAGTGCCCCACCAATGCACAAAACAAGCTTGACCGTATCTTCTTTCTGTCTCACCCCTTCGGTGACAATCAAATATGATTTTGGCTTGCTGGTTGATGAGTTGCCCCTCCTGTGTGTTTGGCTTGCAGGTGGTCAACCGATCAATGCCTGCAAGCGTGATTGAGTACCTTGTTTCCCCCCGCCTCCGCCGTCTTGTGGGGTGTTGGCACCTGCGGCGTTTCGGGGTTCTTCTTGGTGACAATTAAATCTGATATTGGCTTGCTGGTTTCTGAAATATGCCCCCTGGGGTTTGGCTTGCAGGTGGTTAACCGGTCAATGGTTGCCAGCATGATGACCGCATCTTCTTCCTGGTTTCCCTCCTCTCCTGCCTGTGGTCCTGTGGGGTGTTGGCACCTATGGTCCGATGGGGTGCTGTTTCGTGTCAATCAAGTCTGGCTTGGGCTTGTTCGTTCCCCCTCCTCTGGGTTCGGTTTGCAGGTGGTTAATCGATCAATGGCTGCAAGCCTTCTGCCGGTGGGCCGGAGGGTGTTGAAAAACGATGACAGTGAAGAGGTTGTGACCTGGATACCCACCACCCCTGTGACTGTATTCGCTTTTCAAGACCTGCGACATCAAAAACGATGACAGGTACGAGAATGGCGCCTCCAAGGTCTCAAAAACTAGGACAGTTACGAGGATCGCGAGCTTGACACCCACCATCCCTGACTGTTCACACATTTGAGAGGCCTGGGCTGGGGGTCAGCGGACCATACTAGGCGGGGGGGTGCAGAAGGCAGAGCGCACAACAATATACAGGGTTACATTGGGTTAAAGAGGGACTGGTGGTTTTAGTGGGGTTCAGGCGGTGCATGAGGGTCGTGGCCCGTGCCCTGGATTCATAAGTGGTCTCGCTTTCTCGTTTCCAAAGCCGGCAAAAAACACCAAACCCCATATCCTTATGAATCCGGTGTGAATCTCCCTGTGTCCCTGTGATGTCATTGAACCTAGATCAGGCAGACCCTTAACCCTAAATCCTGTTGCCGTTTGGGAGTAAGCCTCCTTGAGTCGACTGTCACAAGCTTTGCAGTTCCTATATACTGGGGTTATATAGGGTATGCTGACACCGGGGTCTAGCCACAAGGTTGGGCACTTAACAAGGCACACAGCGAGGGACACCGAAGTCTTTTTCTAAGGCGCAAGCGAAGATCCTACCTGGTTGAAGGAAGGAAAAGAAGAACACACAAAAGACACAAGAGATTTTTTTGTTGACTGTACATATGACCTTTATACAAAGTGCACTGTCGTTTCGCTACGGTGATTCAAGCTTGAGCTTGAGCCACATACACATATGCAACACATGTAGCACATGCACACCTGTCCATGTACATGCAGGGTATATAAGGTTGTACAGGGTTATATAGGGTATGTAGAGGTTAGATAAGGTTATATATAGGGCTCTATAGGGTAGATAGAGGTCAGGTAGAGTTATATACTTATGATAGGGATATACGGGGTTATACAGGGTTATGTAGGAGGGTAACTTCGGCTCAGAAGTACCAATGCTAAGAATGGAGCAAGTAAAGAAATGTATCCGTCAAGGTAGGTGTACTGCATGTATGATGGAGCCCTAAACCCTAAGCCCAAGCCCAAACGCTAAAGTTGTTTTCGTTGCTGCGCCAACGCATTGAATTTTTCAGTCAGCGATTTGACGTTCCATGCAGGGTGGGGCCGAGAAAAAGGTACCCGAGTTTTGGGAAGCCCTAAGCACAATACATCCCCTGCATACCCTGTATACCCCTATATACCTATATACGCCCTATAAGCAGTACTTTCCATGTCCGGACCGGGGCGAGACCATAACATCGACCCATCGAATGCGCAAGGAAATGTGCCAATAAATTGGAAATTGAGCTTACATGAGCTACTCGTACAGCCTATATTTCTTTAAGGGGGTTTTCTAGGTGATTATACAGGGGACTAGTATAGTGGTTATTAAGGGGGATACTAGGAGTTTAGACTATAGCACTAGGAGTTTAGACTATAGCTCACACAGGCGTCTATAGGAAGAACACTTAAGACCTCGAAGGAGCAGATTTGGATGGTTGGGTCACATTTGACAGCGGGGGGAAGAAGAGGGTTCAGTAGTGATGGCCTGCCACCTACATAAAGCATAAAACCCTAAACCCTCAAGTCCATATAAACTTATCATTACTTTGGGTTCTCAAATTTCCTTCCTTGATCTCAAAAGTTCAAACTTTTAAGCTCAAAACGACACCCCAAAACCTTAAGGAATGGCAATAAAGCCCAAACCCTAAACCCACATACCTGCGTAGCCGCCGCTGTAAATTCCCAGCGTCACCTTGAGCCCAGACTCTGGACCGGTTTAGGGGGTTAAGGTTTAGGGATACATATTTGCCTCTCAAAAAAACATCCCCTGTGAAAAAACATGCCCTGTGAAATCCTTATTTAATCCTGTATAGCCTCAGCACCACAGGAAGTATTTCGACAGCCTGGCCAGCGTGAATCGGAGCCACCTGGTACCCTGCAGCCAAACTGTCTTCACGAACAAGGTCTTGATGAAGGACACGGTTCAGGATTCAGGATGTAGGGTTGTGTGACATGCTAGTTCTGGGGTGAAGGGCGGTTAAGGGTTTTCTGGTGGATTTTACTCGCCCACATTAACGCGGAGCTTCCCACAGCGGCCCTACAGAAACTACAGTCCTGTTCAATAGTGTTTATGTGCAGTTTCAGGTTAAACTACGGAGTAAAAGCAAGATCCGACGCCCTAAGCCACACACACTTAACTTTACCCACTCAAACCCCAACTGAACGCGGTTTAGGGTTTAGGGTTAGGGTCTAGGGTTTCGGGCGACACCCTACTCCCTAAGCCCTAAACCTTTAAACCCTAAACCCTAAAACCCATTATAGTAGCTTCCATTTTCTTTTCCATTATCCCCTATATAACCCCTATATAACCCTAATATACCCTATATAACCCCTGAACCCTGAACCCTAAACCCTAAACCCTAAACCGAAGTTCAGGATGTCCTGCGCATCACAGGCTCGGCTCCGGATTCCCTGGATTGTACTCGGCTCAGGGTGGGTACAATTACGGGGGATAAGGGGTTTATAGGGGATTATATTAGGGATTTAGGGTTTAGGGGTTTAGGGTTTAGGGTTTAGGGGTTTAGGGTTTAGGGTTTAGGGGTTTAGAGGTTTAGGGTTTAGGGTTTAGTGTCTAGGGTTTGGGGTTCAGGGTTTGGGGTTTAGGGTGTTCTGGGTTTTGGTCCTTAGGAGTGATGTTTGGGGCGTACGGTTTAGGGCGTCCCCCAAGAGGACCTTTGGCCTTGAGATTGGGGTTTAGGGTTTAGGGTTTAAGAGGGTTAAGACGAGGGAGACTGGTTATCAGAAGGGCCCACCTACGCCCCTACACAGTTAAACCCAAAGAAAGCCCAATCCCTAATCCCAAATGAGTAAGCCCCAAGAACCAAGACCGTCAAAAACGGGTCCCAAGCCCAAAAGCCCTAAACCCTCGAAATTTTCCTTGAAACCTAGACCTCTGATCCCAAGCCTTAAGCCGCAAACTTTAGTCGCTTTAGCCCGAAGCCCTACAGCAGGTGATTCGGCAGGCTTCCTGGAAGCTGCAGATGGCTCCGTTACTGGGTTGCTGTTAAGCGAGTTACGAGCTTAAGTTAAGGTGCTATAACAAGGAAACCGTATTATCGACTATACACCCATACTATGATAACTTAAACCCTACCCTAGACCCAATATACCCATATTATGGCAACTTAAGCCCTAGACCCTAAGCCCTAGACCCTATATACCCATATTATGGTATCCTATCCATATTATGGTAACTTAAACCCTAAACCCTAGACCCTATATACCCATATTATGGCAACTTAAGCCCTAAACCCTAAGCCCTAGACCCTATATAAACATGTTATGATAGCTAAACTCAAGTTCCTTAACAGCAACCCAGGTTACGGCCAAATGCTCCGACGACTACTTCTTCCTGCCCCCACCATGCCGAGCCCGGCCAGGGTTTGTTTAGAGGTTTACATAAGGTTTAGGGTTTGTTTAGGGTTTAGGGTTTAGGCTTGAGGGTTTAGGGTTTAGGCGAGAATTTCAGGTTTATGTTTTTTTTTCACGTAAGGGGTTGAGGGTCTCGGGTTTACTACGGTTCAGAGTGCTTCGAAGATGGACTTTTGACGTTGTCAGACTTTTTGTGTGCTGGGGTAAGACCCGGAACCCTAAACCCGAACCGCGATGAAGAGCAGTCATAAAGCGGTTTTGCTGATATTCAGGAATGCTTTTAGGAGAGTTTAGGGTTTAGGATTTTCATAGCCGTGCATGCATGGTAACCTGGTTTGGAGTTTAGGCTTTAGGAGGCATGTTTGACTTGGTCATCGCCATTGAGGCTCTGGGTTCTTGTGACAGTGACTTGCGCCAGAAGGCATTTACCCTAACCCCTAAACCCTAAGCCCTTAAACCCCTATCCCGAAACTCTACACGCTGAGCCCGGGAGCATACACATCAAGCCTTAAACCATAAACCTTATGGAGTCCCCATCTTCCCCTTACTACCTCGCCCAAGGATCCCCTCAATGAACCTGATTCCTGTTTAGGGTTTGGGTTTGGGGCTTAGGGTTGGGAAAAACCTTGTTGGTGTTCTGAACGCCCAGGAGCCAATTCCAGCTTGTGCGTGCCCTACTTCACCGCTGACCCCGGCTGGGGGCTACTTGGTTTAAGGGTCTCGGGTTTGGGTTTTGGATGCAGGTCTTAAGGGGTATATGAGGATATATGGTCACGCCAAATAGCGGCTATCTTCTAGGCTCTAAGTTAGGATTAAACCATTCCCCCCCACCCCCCTCATCCCCCCGTTGGCCCTTGGGCCTATGGTCTGGCCCGTGGTTTAGGTCCTAAGGTTATAGGGATCCTAGTTAAGGTCCTTAAAAGGAAGGGGCTTATTAATCATGGGTCTACCTAACTAGGTCACGCACGCATAGAGCACCTGGTTGCTTCAGAGCGTCAAAAATTCACGAAACTGAGGTTTTAGCGCAATTCTAGCCGCAAATTGGGGTAGTGCGAAACCCGTGTCCATTTTCACGATCATGTGTGTTTTGGCCTGATGCAAGGCACTGCTGCGCAAGGACATCGGAAACGCACACCTAGATCATGTCCTTTAGAGTGGATTTCAGCTCACTGTCCCTTGCGTTTGGGCATGGATGCACTGGTAGTCGTATGCTCTCGCAACACGAACGTTATCATGGTTTGGGCATGGATGCACTGGTAACCGTATGCTCTCGAAGCACGAACGTCATTATGGTTTGGGCATGGATGCACTGGTCACCGTATGCCCTCGAAACACGAACGTGATTATGGTTTGGGCATGGATGCGCTGGTCACCGTATGCTCTCGCAACACGAACATGATTATGGTTTGGGCATGGATGCGTTGGTAACCGTATGCTCTCGAAACACGAGCGTTATTATGGTTTGGGCATGGATGCACTGGTAACCGTATGCTCTCGAAACAAGAATATTATTATGGTTTGGGCATGGATGTACTGGTGTTTGCCCATGGATGCACAGGTTGAAGAATGGTCTCCGAGGTCAGTGGAAAGGCGGAAAACCATGCAAAAGTATCAAGAACACTAAAACTTGCGCAAATCGCCAGGCGATCTGCGCGCGCGTCATCAAGAAGTAGTTCCCATTTCATTTTCCATTATCCCAATATAACCCCAATAGGTTAGAAACGGTTTGCAACCTATTGCCCCACTCCCACCCCATGTGTGATCCTGTGGCTTGTGGTTTGGGTCTTCTTGTTGACATTCGGTGTATGGAGTGTTTACAAAGGGTTTATACTGAAGGCCTTACTGCTTATAGAAGGTTTATAATACACGTTTCATGCAAGGTTTAGAGAAGGTTTACAGAGTGTTTATGGCTTTTAGACGGTTGTTCTCAGATGAGGACCACCCGGAATGTGACTACTTTTTATGCGACAAGAATATCAGGCTTCAAGATCGACTTCGTTTGCGAGCATGGCGATGAGGACCACCCTGATCCCTGTGACTGTTGGTACTCCTGAGACGTGACGAAGGCATAAGGGGCTAAGATGACCAGAGTCACAAAACAACGATGATTACGAAGATGAGGGGCCCAACCCTTGTGACTGTTGACGCTTTTGAAGCATATAAAGGAGTGGGGGATGACATGGTGGGTGGTGCTGGGAAGGCAGTTGACGCTTTTGAAGCATAAAAGGGAGTGGGGGGATGCAATGGTGAGTGGTGCTGGGAAGGCAGAACGTAGGACCATATATAGGGATCTATATGGATATGTAGGGACATAGACTCTTGGGCTTCTGGATTTGAGTTTTGGCTGGAGGGTTTGGCTTTCAGCGCTTCCAGTTTTACGGTGTAGACCATGACCTCAATCTTCGTTCAGTAGCACTGCCTTGCCGGCCTGAATCATTTGCACCACCATCACCGTTTAATCGTGACAGCCCATTGGTATAGATACCCCTAAATCCTAAACCCTAGACCGGATTCCCAAGCCCCCAGTTACATTTTAGTTCTTCAGGTTTCTACGTCCGTCGTCTTCTTCTTCTTCTACTGCTGCTACTCCTACCACTGCTACTGCTGCTACTACTACTGCTACAACAACAACAATACTACTACTACTACTACTACTACTACTACCACTGCCACTGCTGCTGCTGCTGCTGCCGCTGCTGCTGCTGCTGCTGCTGCTGCTGCTGCTGCTACCACCAACAGCAACAACAACGGCAACAACCTCAACAACACGACCGCTTACCACTGGTACGAGCACTATCATCATCACCACTACCACCACTACTACTGCCTAGTACTACTCCCTGCTACCACTATTACCGCTATTACCAACCGCTACCACCACAACTGCTACTGGCACCGGCACCAGCAGCAGCAGCAGCGGCGGCAGCAGCGGCAGCAGTCGCGGCGGCAGCAGCGGCAGCAGCGGCAGCAGCAGCGGTAGCAGCGGTAGCAGCGGCAGCAGCGGCAGCACCGGCGGCAGCGACGACAGCGGTGGCAGCGGCAGCGGCGGCAGTGGGCAGCAGCAGCAGCAGCAGCAGCAGCAGCAGCGGCAGCAGAGGCAGCACCACTGGCAGCAGCACCACTGGCAGCAGCAGCACCAGCAACATCAGCACCACCACTACCGCAGCTACAGTTTTACTTCCCCTTTACCCTTTGCAAGTCTGTGCTGAGGCTCGATGATGTGATGCAGAAGGTCTCGAGGGGCAATGGGACCCAGACGTGTTCAGGGTGGGGTTACTTTACAGAGAGGGCAGTAAGATTAGGTTTGTGCTGTTGGGGTTGCCTTTGTTGGGAATTGTTTTGCTGTAAATCGGGATACTTAGGGCATTTCGCAGGCTTGGGGGTACATTGGAGGATTTTTTCCAGCCCTGCAAGGTCATAAGCTTCAACATGCCGATTGCAATTGGAGTTGCCGCTCGGATGAAGACCTGAGGCCTAGTCGAAGGGGCTGCAGGAGTTTCGGGCCAGCTTAGGGTTTAGGGTTTAGGGGATTAGGGCTGTAGGGTTTAGGCTACATGAAGGGGTTTCGTTCCTAGTATTCTGCATTGATGTTTATACAGGTGTCGATGCTCTCAATTCGTGGGTCACATGACGTTCAGAGTCCCACCAGCACCCAGAGTTTCACACCACCTGATTCAGGAGCATTCCTCAAATGAGCCATTGTCTAAACTTCTAGATTCCCCCTCAATGACGCCTACAAAAATTCTTATACAATCCCCCATTAACCACTTTTTAAGGAGTTTAGATTACAGCTAAGAAATGATACCCAGATCTTTAGAATGATTCGCGGAGTACTCCTTCATCAAGGCGTATTGGGCTCTCGAGGTAGTGAGAGGTGGGATGGGCGTCTCAAACCTGTCGTGCAGTTTAGCTGCTTCAGGGCTGCGTTGAAGCTTGATGACCCTTAAGCTCAAGCCCTGAGACCGCAAACTTCAACTTGAAATCGCAAACTCGTGGGCCCTCGACCCTCAGACCCGGAAATCGTAAGCTTTACGTCGGGGGTTCTATGGAAACACCTCTAGTGGGGACCCCCACCCCTAATCCAATTTGCACATATAATCCACATTCTCCCCCCAATCATCTAAGATTTTTTTATGCAGTGGTTTGGGGCTATCCTTTTGAGGAGAAGGTTCAGAACCCTCAGGTTTGGGGTTTACGACTTTTCGATTGGACCCTTAAAGCGAAAGCCCCCAACCGACTTTTTCCTTTCTCGCCGTCTTGCTTCTTCCGTAGAAGGGCCATGAGGCCCTCAGTGCTTTGAGAAAGTCCCTAGTGCCAGAGTCGCCTTATGGATTGGGATACAAACCCTAAACCCTAAACCCCTAAACCCTAAACGGGTTTCGGGTTGCAACTCCCAACTATAGTGGATTATGGTGTTTAGTAAGGAACTGAAGAACTCCCTAAGCCCTAAACCCTAAATCCTAAGCCCTCAAGGTTTAGGGTTTAGGGTTTAGGGCTCAACCCTTAGCCCTAAACCCCAAACCGCCTTCTATTGGAAGATGTAGGAAATGCTCTATTGATTCAATGATTCATTCCGCAAACCCAACCCGGAAGTCTCAACCGTAAACAATTTAGTGGAATCCAACTGCTCTTTCATACAACGCTAATGGTTTAGGGTTTTAGGGTTTTAGGGTTTTGGGGTTTTGGATTTTAGTGCTTAGGGTTTAGGTTTCGAGGCACGGGTCTAGGCTTTCTAAATCTAAAATTTTGAATTTTAAGCCCACCCTAAACCCTAAACCTTAAACCGTAAACCTTGACTCCTTGCCTTACTTCTGGACACGAGCAGTTCTATCGAGGCCAAAGCTTGGTGGGCGTTGGCAGTTGAGGTGGGCGGCCGTCAAACAGCGACTGTTTAGGGTTGAGGGTTTATAGTCCTCCTTAAGTAGATAGAATATGGCTTTGGGTATATTATAATAAGATCCCCATATACCCCATATTCTGTCTACTTAAGGGGGACTTTAGGGTTTAGAGTTTAGGGAGTAACGGAGAATCAAACGGGACATGAGATGGAAACTGGGATGAGATCGAGATTGAGGATTCAAGGGCTATTTAGATATATTGCCAAGCACTAGTGTTACCCATAGCAGTCCTCATAAGGCACTGTAGGATATCTCCTGTACATGACGTGAACTTGAATTTGCCTAGCTTACACCCAAGAAAGGGCTTTATACCTCCTGTACAGCCCCTGTGTATCCCAATCCTAATGTAAACGCTTAAGCGCAGAAACCCTAACTCGTTAAACCTTGAACTCAAAACCCAAAACTATTTATCCCCATGACCTCCTACCCATCTTCAGACAACACCTATCATACGTACACATATATACATATACACACATCTATGGGAGTATACATGTATGTACATATATATACATATACATATATACATATATACATATATGTATATATACATATTTGTATACCCCCTGTAGGTCAAGAGCGCTTTCTACTGGTGGACGCCTGACACGACCTTCCTGAGCCTGGACCCTGTTGAAATTACGTTTCCGCCGTACGACTCCCGGCCAGTTTCTCAGGTTTAAGGTTTAGATCTAGGTTTTTTCTACTAGTGCTTAAGGTAGAGTGGGAGAGTGGATCCCTTTGTTCCTATAACAACTCCCCCGAAGTCATCTCTGTATGACCTTATCATTATCGTCTCAAATGAATCTTCATAACACTTCCCATATTCACTGCCCAACTCACTCTTCAGCGCCAGTAAGGTTTGGGGTTCAGGATTTAGGTTTTAGGGTTTAGGGTTTAGGATTTAGGTTTTAGGGTTTAGGGTTAGGGTTTAGGATTTAGGGTTTAGGGTTTAGGATGTAGGGTTTAGGTACAGATGCGGCTTGGGCTTTAGAGTCAAAGGTTCAGGGCGCTCACATTTGAGTTTCTCAAAAAGGGAGGCCTTCTAGGGACCTTTGGGCTATATGGGGGTTGGTTTTAGGGTTTAGGGTTTGGGGGGGGTCCTTATTTAGGGTTGTATAGGGATTATACCTCCACAGATTCCGAAGCATATGGACGTTCCGGAAGAACCCTAAGCCCTAAACCCCTAAGTAGTAGCTTCCATTCTCCAATTCCTTACACATCTAGGCCCTAAACCCTGAAACCCTGAGAACCCTACACCCTAAACTTTAATCCCTAAACCCTAAACTCTAAACTCTAATCCTTAAACCCTAAACCCTAAACCCTAAGAAGCACCGGAAACTTGGCTAAAGGACTTCAACGCATATCAAAGTGGGGACAAGAGGACAAGGCCCGACGGCACGGCAATCACAAAGATCGTGAGTGCCTTGGTTTAGGGTTTAGGGTTTTGGGTTTTAGGGTTGGGGGGTTTTGGGTTTAGGGTTTAGGATTAACCCTAAACCCTTAACCCTAAACCCTAAACCCTGAACCAGGTAGGCTAAAGGATCCCTAGTATATACACTACCCTATTGGGGATTATTTCCTATACCCCACCTTCCTTTACCCCACCTTTGAGCCCTCCGAGTCTAGGAGTGCAAGGATTTATTGGTTAACGGTTAAAGGCTTAAGGGTTATATAGGGATTATTGGGATTATAGGGATTACAGGGATTATAGGGATTATAGGGGTTTAGGGTTCAGGGTTTAGGGTTTAGGGTTTAAGGGGGTTATTTAGGGGTAATGGAAAAGAAAATGGAAACTACTACATTCTACCACACATTCTAATCGGTTTTGGGTTCGAGGGCTTTTGGGTTTAGCGATCTAGAGATTCAGGAATTTAGGTGCTTAGGGGTTCGGGGTCTGAGGGATGTAGAGGTTTAGGGGTTTAGGGCGTTCAGAGATTTTCGGAATTAGGGGCTACGGGATTTCGGGGGTTTGGGGGTTCAGGGATCTGGGGGTTCATGAGGTTTTAGATGTCCAGGATTCTTTTGGGGCTGTCAGGGATTTAGGGATTTGGGGTTCAGGGATCCAGGGGTTGAGGGATCCAGGGGTTGAGGCATCCAGGGGTTGAGGAATTTTTGGATTCAGGGATTTAGGTGCGTACGACTTTTGAAATTTTGTCTGGGGGGTTTAGGGTTTAGGGATTTCAGGCTTTAGGGATTTAGGGCTATGACATGTACGGGCTCAGGGGTTCAGGGATTTGGGGGTCTAGGTGGGGATCTAGGGATTTACAGCTTTAAGGGCTAAGGGATTTACGGGCTAAGGAGAAGTTTGGGGATTAACGTATTTTGCCCAAACCCTAAACCCAAAACTTTAAGTGTGTGAGCTGAGGGTTTCAGAAATTTAGGGAGTCAGGGTTTTAGGGTTTCAGATTTCTAAGCTTCTAGCGATCTAGGGATCTATTTTGAGGATATTTAAGCGTCAAACCCTAAACCCTAAACCCTTTTCCGACCAACATATCCAAAGCTCAGACATACCACTTTGGCAATGTGCCAGGACAGAGTGTAGGGATAATAAACTTTAGGCTTTAGGGTTTGGGGTTTAGGGCCATAAACCCTGAAAAAAGGGAGTCGGGTGCCAATAGGAATGGAGGTTTCGGCATGATGGGGAACATGCAGTTATTTGCATTATCCCCTAAGGTTCCGAGTCGAAAGAAGAAAGCCAACACCCTAAAACCACAAACAACCCTAGACCCTAAACCTTAAAACATATTTGCAACCGCACCTATCACCCTTCAACCCCCTAAACCCTAGACCCTAAAACCCCCTTTTTTTGTCCAGATAGCACCTCAAGCCTTGAAAGCTACATGCCTTAAGGCGCAGTCTTCAAACAACCTGAAGATCCAAAGTCTGAAGCTGCAAACTCCACATGAGCAATCGTCTAAACTCCTTAAAGGTGGTCTTATTGGGGATTATATAAGGGAGTATTACAGGGGTTCTTCAGGGGGATAATAGGATTTTATAATGCAGCTCACATCTTGAGTCGTCGGGTCGATGCCCTAAAGCCTGGCAGATAGTAACTTGCGTCAGGAAATGGATTGCCCTAAACCCTAAACTTTAAGCTCTAAACCCTTAACCTTAAACCCCTTTTGGGGAGCGCCCACCGTGAGGGTTTTAGCATCTTGCTGTGTATTTTGAGGTGCCCCGCCTGAAGGTAGCACTCTGAGCCCTTTCCCCTCAGTGCTGACACCTTAAATCCTAAATCCTAAGCCTATATCATTCTTATCACTATGCTTATCTCCGTTCTTGTTGTCATGGTTAATATGTGCTATTCTCAAAATCATGGGCCCCTTTTGGTTAGGAATTATAGTACGGCACCCAATATTTAGGGGTACCCACATGGGACCTTAAATTTTGGGAACTACCCATATACTAGTAGTTTCTTTCAATTGACCCTAAACCCTCTAAACCCTAAACCGTGTGTTATTCTAATTCTGCGGCAGCTCAGGTCAGGACTTGAGAAGCTTGGCACCTCCGGCGGAGGACCTCGTCCGGAATGTGCGGTTCAGCCTCGCCAATGTCATGGACATGACCCTTGTTGAGCATAGGGGTTTAGGGTTTAGGGTTTAGAGGGCTTTGGGATGTGGAGCTGACTTGGCCAAAATGGGTATGAATACATTTTTGGGTTACGCAAGTATGTAGAATTACGGTTTCTTGGGTCCGTCGTATGATTTGTGGGCCACTATTTTACTTACCCTTCGGGCCCAAGATTACTTTTGGTAGGGCTCTGCTTGGAGCATAGTGGGGTTCATCAGGCATTCTGAGCAGGGGTTGTCATGGTTCAGGGTTTAATGTCTACCTTAGGTGGGCCCCCCACCCAGTAATAGTGACTATAAGGGATAATGGTAATTATATTAGGGTCCTCTTATAATCTTATTGTACAATTATTACGGGTACTCCTAAGGTCTACCACGCAGCAAATTTTCCGGTGCAACTAGGATGGAAGCTAGTAAGCCACTGACTATGAGGTGAAGCGTGCCTACAGTTAACCCAACATTGCTTCACTGCATTGCATGACCTCCGCCTGACAACCGCCCACCCCCTCCCCAATGATATTTCTCCAGTTGATAGGACTGCAATGTCCGGAGCCGCGTTCAGAAGGGGGTGGGTGGGTTGTGAACCTAAACCCTAAACCCTAAGGCCTAATGCCCTACAACACTAAGCCCTAAACCCTAATCCCCTAAAACCCTAAACCCCAAACCCTAACCCCTAATACCCTAAAACCCTAAGCCCTAAACCCCTAACCCCGAGATCCTGAATCCGAAACCCCCGGCCCGGAGGCTGCAGCATTAGTATTGGTATTGCTACCGCTATGACTACTGTTGTTATGGTTAGTCGATATTCCCGTACCTTTTGTTATTGGAGTTGCGTAGTAATGTTTGGTGTTACCAGTGCTACCCCTGCCGAGGATGAAGGACATGAATGCTCAAGGTGATTCTTACTTGGATGCGGCATGCGACTTGGTCGAAATCAGGGTCCCAAACCCGAAAATCTAGACCCCTACGCCACTAAACCCGTAGAACACTAACCTCTACGCCCTTTGACCCCAAAACCCTGCACCGAAAACCCCGCAAACCCAAAACTCCTGAACGCTAGAACTCCAGATCCCTGAATTCAAAACCCGTATTGCCCTTCATATCTACATATACCAGATCTCTCTCTCTCTCTCTCTCTCTCTGTATATATAGTTATATGTATATATATATATATCCTTACATACACCCTTGACCCTAAACCCTATGAATGTATCCTTTTTTTAGCCTTTTTTAGTCTTTCAAGGGACTCCTGCCAACCATGAGGCCGGTGGCTCCGTGCAAATACAGACACCTGGCAGTCTTGGCTGCCGGACTCAACCAAATGCTTCCCAGGCCTCTCGGCTCATGGGAGAATGGAAAAGAAAATGGAAACTACTATAATGGGTTATATCAGCTCATTGGGGGTATAGTAATTGGGTTTTAGGTTTTAGGGTTTAGGGTTTATTGGGATAATGGAAAGAAAATGGGAACTACTATAATGGGTTACATGCATATCAGGGGTTATATTGGGGTTATATGGGGGTGATATGATAGAACTTGTTTATGGTTCAGAGTGCGGGGTTTGGGGGGGTTTAGGGTTTAGAGGCTTTATATAGGTTGTTTCGGGTTCAGGGATTAGCAGGGTGTGGGGTGCAGTTGTGGGCCAGGCCCCCTTGAAACACGGAGCGAGGCACCCGCACGCTCCAAAAAAAGGACGACAGGGGACCTGTACGGGGGCTCTGAGCCAACATGCTGGCACGCCTGGCACTTCTCAAAAGAATTCAGGCCTGTCACACCCCAAGCAAGGGCAAAACAGGTGGCAGACGATCCGCTTGGCACGCCCTGGCACGACTCAAACAACGGACGGCAGCCATACCAGGGACTCTGCGATGGGCAGTCCAAAAAGACTAAGGTAAAGGGATGGCGGGCGACCCACTCGCAGGCTCTCGGGCCTGCGGGCGAAGGGGAGGCAGGCCCGCAACAAGAGACGGCGGGCGCGAAGCGGGCTGCATCAGCCCGAAGCAAGATTTGGGTTCCCAAGATCACGCCGCATGGCTGGGAGGTAGATTCAGGCCTGCGCGTTTAGGCTAGGCTCGATCTGCAGGATGCAGCTCTCGAAGGAAGCAGTTGGGGGAGGCCAGATATTGGTCTAGGGTTGCAGAGGGATGTAAAGGGATATGCTCCGGTCCCGTGGTGAATCTTCAAATGGGTTCATCGTCATCATTGTTTTTTGCAAATAAGTGGATTGCTCTCCCATGTCCCGGCTGCCTTATAAAACCTCGGGCTGCTAAACAGCAAAGCACATCAGCAGTACATAGCAAAACTCGCAAGCAACGTGTGACTCTTTAGTTCTAGGGACTTTAGGAGGGACCTCTAATTGGGACCCATAATCCCATTACCATATGGGTGGTTGTCAAA
>CAJNIZ010035858.1:16672-68508 GCA_905231905.1 Symbiodinium pilosum | reverse complement strand
CTTATAGGGTTACCCCAGTTATAAGTAGGGTTATAACCCCGGTTATAAATAGTTACGAGGTCCCATGAGCCTCCTAGTATGACCCGAATAATTTCATCCAGACTGAAGGAGATAAACGCAAAGGGCTTAGCCCTAAACCCAGACGGTTTATTTAGTCGGGCCGAGGAGCTACTCTTGGGTTAGTCAAAATGTAGAAGTATGGGCCCCTAATATAGGCCCTTAGGCCTTTTAGGGGGTTCTAGGTACCCTTAAGGGTACATATAGCGCATATAGTAGGTAAGGATCCCAGGGTTAAGGGCCCATACTAGGGGTCCTGGAGCTACTCTCGGGTTAGGGAATCTACATAGAAACACGGTTACAGTAGGATAGTACGGGGATTACTAAGGGGATGTTGGATATTACCTAACTCCAGAGTCTCTCAAAGGATGTAGAGTTGAATGTCCTCTTATGGGTCATACATATACATACATGTATATGTGTATTTATAGATTTGCAGACACCTATATGCATGTACACCGGGATCCATGTAATGGGCTGGGGACACTTCACATTAGGGAGAAGGGACGTGTAGGGATCGGATTGTTTGCATGCCCTTGGACCAGAACACTTCAAGAAACGCTGGAGGGTCGACAGTGATTTCAATTGCGACCTAGATGACGTGGGAACCCATGCTAGGAAATTGGCGTCATACGGTGGACAGTAGGGTCCTTTTGGGGCATCTGTGCTAAGGGGGAGGGTAGCTGTCTTGGAACCCTGGTAGACATCAGGGCTTCTGCTGATCCGGAAGGTGGCAGGGTTATGAGGACACTTCTTTTAAAAGATCCTGGGTTGCTGTTAAGGATCGCAAGCTGCATTAGTAAGATAAGGAAACCCTACTATTCAAAATATACCCAGATTATGGTAACTTAGTTTAAGTTCCTTAAGCCAGAAAAAGTAGTATCTGCTGGACCCAGCTCCGCAAGGCATCCTACGCACATAGCTGTTTGTAGCCCTTTTATGGCGGTAAAATTTCAAAGGTCTACTTGAAGACCGCGATCTACAGTACAAGGGTATGACTCGGCATGACTCTCTGAACAGGGTTTAGGGTTTAGGGTTAAGGCCTAAAACCTAAGAAGTCCATAAAGTATATAGGATCTGAAGGTTAGATTCCCAAGGACCACTGTGAGATGTGACAACCTATATGGTCAGTTTCAAGAAGCTCGGGTGCACGACGCAGAGTGGCTCCCAGAAATGCTTCCGTTGTCATGAGCAGCTTGGGGTGAGTTCTGCTTATATAGTACCTTCTGGGTCCCTTAAAAGCAATTTGGGCAAGATGCACCCTAGACCCTAAGAGTAAGATGCGCTGAGTTCTACAGAAAAATACGGTATGAGAAGCATTTTCAAACAGGAATGCTCACCAGCAGCTGGGAGCTGCGAACCCTCTCTCTCTCCTCCCCGCGGTTGAGGGTTCAGGGTTTAGGGCCGGGATCCTGGGCTTCATATTAGTTGGGCTCATATTGACTTACTTGGGTATTTTTTAATATTAGCCCCATACAATGCCTAATAAGGACCCCCATAATCCCCATATAATCCCTATATATCCCCTGGGGTTATTAGGGTACCCCCTTTTTGAGAAACTCCCACTTCAGATTAAGTGCACAGCTTGAGGAGAAAGATTTCTTGGCCTGTTTCTGCTGATGCTAACCCCATCGGCCAAAGCTTCTGCACCCCACACTTACACCTAATCAGGGCCCCCACCGATTAATGCTGGCGAAAAGGGATAATGAGAATCATGTTGAAGCGCAGGTTTTAGGGTTTATATGTATTTATACATATATGTGCTGGCGTACCTCCCACTATTGGCACCAGTTAATCTCTACCCTTTACAGCTCTGCAACAAACACCATCCTTGCTAACCTTGGCCAAGCCATGCCATCCCTGGCGAGAGACGATCTGCTGCTATGCGTCCGCAGGGAAGATGGCGAGATCTGGCGGAGGTCTCTATAATAGATAAGGAACCATAATGAAAGATCATGTCATGAACTGCTATCAGAACAGGCACAACAACAATAGTAAGGGTAGTGGTAGGAGTTCAAAAATCGATTCTGAGACGATTTCTAGTGCTCCTTGTCTCTTTGCTTGCTCACATCGCAAACCCTCGAACACACATGCATGCTGTCTCTCTCGGTCTCTCTCTCTCTCTCTCTCTCTCTCTGTCTCTTCATACGTATACATGTGTATATATATATGCATATGTATACCTGGCCATCTCCCCTTTGTGAAAAGATGATTTGGTGTTTCGCCTTCTTTTGTTTGGAACTCTTTCCGCTCTTCTTCATCTCTTCTCGTGGCTTCTATTCTATTAATACACCGAACGCTGGGGGATCCCAAAAAGTGCACTGGGGCCCTGAACAATGATTAATACTACGGTTCTAGATTCCTTGTGTGATCATAGTGGAGGGTACCTCAAGTATAAGTAGACCTCTAAATGACTTTGGCCCCCTGTTTTTGTTAAGGCACCCTAGAGCATTAACTCTATAGATTTACGTGATCTCAGCCCAAGTCCCTAAGTCGCCATGCATGGTTGAGTGTTTGTTTGTATGATCCCTACGGAACCCCTTTGAAGTTTATGTCCGCCTTTGTAGCATCACAAAGATTCCGTACAGAACTGCGGACCCTGCAGCCTGACCTTAGCTGAACCCTAAGTTCATAGACGACCAGGCCAACGACAAAGGAGGAGCTCCGCCATCTGCAGTGTGTGGGAGATCTGAAATCGCGACTGGGCAGCAGGGTCTAGTCATAGACATTTGCAGACCCTGCGCAAAGAGGCATGAGGATGGGGAAGAGGAGCAAGAAGAAGAAAACCCAGCGCAAGCTAGATTTGGAAAAAGGAAGGAGCAGCTGGAGGAGGAGGAAGAAGAGGAGCGCAGCATGAAACATTTTTTCTCAAAGTGTAATGACATCCACTTTCAACCCAAAGAGTAGTTTGTCTTTAAGATTTGCCATGCCTTGGTATGCTGAAAGTATGCTGAAAAGAGGCAAGTCACAAAATAACACCTTCGGCACTGCCAACTGTTGTGTTCCACTCTAGGGTTTCTCAACCGCAAAAAAGCCTGAAACTTACGCACAATCTGGCCATTTATTGGCTCCATTCCCCAGAACCGCAGACACGAGAGGCGGGTCTGGTGTTAGACGAAGCGGTTATGCTGGGAGTGTCGGATGATATCTATGGAAGAGGCAACATGTCTAGGCTGGTCATAAGTTTCAAATTGCGACAACATGGACGGGCCAAACCTATTTCCCATGGTCTTTGCGCATTGCAAGAGATAATGGAGAATCAAATGTGGAAAAGGAAATGCAAACTCCAAAGCAAAGCTCTAAACCCTAAACCTTTTGGCCATACGTACCAGAAGGTTCCTTGCACCGCTTGACCCGAGATCTCCACCAGCACGGCTGGTGGCATTGCAAGAGAATCTGGGCGAACAAGGGTTAGGGTTTGGGGCTTGGGGCCTAGGAGCTTCAAGTATTAGTCGTCCTGAACGTTAACTGTTAAACTTGTTCTAAGGTTTAGGGGTTTTGGGCTTAGGGTTTAGGGTTATAATGGAAGGGAAGGACGAAACATCCACGACCGAGGCCACCAAATTCGCGTTTCTCAACACCAGCCACCCAACATCACCAATGTATTTGGACGCTTGAAGGAACCACTAAACAGGGACCAATGGTTTTGAGAAATCTCCAGTATACCTTTGGCTGCCGCACCATATAGCTGCTAGACAAAATCCGGCATGGCCCCATGCGCTCATGACAGTAAAGCCTACTTGGGTGCATTTCTTGATTTCGTCTGTCACTAAGTTTGAAAAAAGTTCCGACCAGGTAACATCCTATGGTCCCCTAGTCTGGATGTATGTCAGGGATACTGTATACTTGTTGGGGTATGGGATTCCTGACATTTATAAGGATGTTTCTTTCTAGGGTAATGTGGGCTAAGCTTCTTACTATTACAGATAATGAGATAACTAGCGTATTTCGCAACAATTCTACCCAGGTGCATCAACCACACGGTGGATACGAAAAATCCTGCATGACCCTAAGCACTTTATACCTTGGGAATTATGGTACTGTAATATAGTAAGGTCATGCAGGATCTTGAGTATCAACCATATGTTATTTTCCCTAAATAGTGGGTATCCCAAGTTAGCCCCAAAATACTTGTTATAGGGCGCCCAACATGGTACCCCTAATCTCTTGGGGATCTAACACTTATCGGTCCCTGGCTTCTGCTTCGGGAATGGACGGGGTTAAGGTTTTGGAGCTTAGGGCTCCGGTCCTCGGGCTCTAGAGCCTAGCGTAGAGGCCTGAAGAATTGCCCACATCTCCCCTGTAATCCTTTTACAGCTCTACCAAAGTATACTCCGAACCCTTGTTCTGATCATTTATGCTGGGACATGTTTAAGTTTTTCTACGGTGTAGGGTCGACCTATAGCTGCAACCATTCTTCTTTGGAAAGGCATGGGTAGAGGAGCTGGCGGGTGTAAAGTTTAGGCGTTAGGGACAAGAAGAGGGTTCAACTGTTGGGCGGGATAATACATAATGTTAAGGGAAAGGCTTATCAAAGACAGCTGGGGCAGACTTACTTGAACGCGTGTATGCAGGCATGCTGTAGATCCTAGCAATCATGATGGTTGAACTTTGAAAATCAGCAAAGGCTTCTGATTCTCCTTCGATTGAGGTTGGCTTTGTTTTCAGACATATGGTGTCCCTCCCAGCCTCTTCTGAAAACACAACCTGATTCCAAAAGAGGGAACCGTTGCGTAATGGCCTGAACCCGAAAAAACGAAAACGCATGGATTGTAGGGCGACTTTCGCAGGAATTGCCAGTCATTTGCGACTTCTCAGGTCAACGCACACGAGTTGTTGTCAACACCGAACCTACTAACCCACACCACATTGAGAAAAGCAACCAGAGCTTTCATGGACGTGCAGCCCTCAACCCCTAAACCCGGAACCCATAGCCCCTAAAGCCTTAAAACCCTTAAACCCTAAACCCTAAAGCCCTAAAACCCTAAAGCCCTAAACCCGAAATCCCTAAAACCCTGCACAATGATCCTTGATAATCGTGTTTTCCAGTCCCAGAAGGCCCCGGAAGCCATCACTGTTGGGCTTACGCCCTTTGACCCTACATGGTTTAGGGTTTAGGGTTTAGGGCTTTGATCTCCAAAGTCTGCACCCTAAAACCACACAAAACCTAAAAGCCCTAAGTCCAGACAGTTTTGAGGCTATAGGGCTGTAGGGTTTGGGGTTGAAGCCCCTGAACCTTAGAACCCCACATGCGAAGCCGCGGAAGCCTTGCCAATCCCTAAACCCTAAACCCTAAACCCTGAACCCTAAACCCTAAAACCCTAAAGCCTTCAAACCTTAACACCCCAAAACCCTAAAACCCTAAACCCTAAACCCAATCAAAAGTGGCGCAGGTGTCCCTGCCACCTCCCCAGGACTTGAGCTCCTCTGAACGGGTGCCTTGGGCTTTCTCAAAGTAATAATGAGGGTTTAGGGTTTTAGGATTTAGGGGTTTAGGGTTTTAGGATTTAGGGGTTTAGGGTTTTAGGGTTTAGGGTCTAGGGGTTTAGGGTTTAGGGCTCAGGTATGGGGCTTATATGGGTTTTAGGGTTTAGGGTTGAGGGTTTAGCGGTTTAGGGTTTAGGGCTCAGGTATGGGGCTTATATGGGTTTAGGGTTTAGGGGTCATGTATAGGGGTTATATGGGTTTAGGGTTTCTAGGGTTTAGGGGTCAAGTATAGGGGTTGTATGGGTTTAGGGTTGAGGGTTTAGGGGTAATAAGAGGGCTTTGGTAACCCCACCCCCCGAACTAGAGAATCTAATGGACAAAAACGGAACGTGCACAAAAACGGAACGTGAAATGGACACGTTTATACAGTTGCCTAGGGGAATTTTAGTAAAGCACTACAGGACTTTGATTACTCCAGCCCCCAATCTTGGAGCTTCTTATAGTAATTTCCACCAAAGAACACTATTCGTGATCAAGGTTACCGTCGAAGTCCCACCATCCGACCGCTTCGGCTTGCTGATGGACTGCCACTGGCATTTGAGTGTTTAAGTTTAAGGCTTGGTTGCCCTAAACCCTAAACCCTAAACCCTAAACCCTAAAAAGTATTCTGCAAGGTTTCAATAATTTGGGTTTATGGTCTGGGTGTAGGTCTTGATAAACCTTTGGGTGTAGGTTTTGATGGGATGTGGTTTGAGGGTTTAGGAGTTTATGGTGTGGGTGTAAGTTTTCATGGGATGTCAGTTTGAGGGTTGAGAGTTTAGAGCTTAAGGCTTCATGTAGACCCTCGACTGATGAACACACATCTCGGAACGTGGCGCTAACTTGGATGCACGTATTGGGCCCAGAGATCTGCCCCAGACAGGGTATAATTCAGAACTTGGTGAGCTGTATAGTAGATCAAAACTTACTGACTTACTGGTGGTTGGTAGGGATTAAAGGAATTTATATCCCGATATACTTCCTATACAGTATATTCCATTATGCCCTACTAACCCTAAACCCCGAACCTTAAAGCGCTTACACCCTACTAACCCTAAATGCTACTAACATGTTTCGCCTTTTGTGCCTGGACTTACAGGTTTGTGGTTCATCCATGAAGCCCAGGCAAGGATTAGGATTTATGGTTTAGGGGTTTTAGGGTTTAGGGGTTTTAGGGTTTAGGGTGTAATTAGGGTTTGGGGTTTCGGGGTTTGGGGTGTACAGGGTTCAGGGCTTAGGGTTTGACAATGACCTGTAGGTTTTACTATCTTATTGGTTCTTGGTAGATGTATTCCCTTATTCCCTACTAACCCCAAGTAAGTCCTGGATTTAGGGTTTAGGGTCAGCTCTTGCACAAGAACCTGAACAGAACACAGCGTTCTCTAAGGACTCTCCTTCTCAAGAAAAGACCTTAGGCAACCCTAAGGGTCCAAGGACCCAAAGAACAGCTATATATTCCCCTATAACCCGTTTAAAGGGACCCTGTTATTTGGGTCCTTCGACCCTGAGGGTAATAGTTCTATCTCCATCTTCAAAATTGACCACCCAAAGCTCATTTCAAGAGCCCTGGATCGTCTGAACCTCCCTAAACGAGGCATGAGACTGAAGGGTTTAGGGTTTAGGGTAATCAACCTGCAGAATCCACATCCTACAGCCATCTATGCCTCTGTACCGTCCGCCCTGAAGTTCAAGAAATCGGCCCTAACCTGAACCGCAAACACCCATCTCTAAGCCCTAAACCCCAAACTCTAAACCCTAACTAAACCTGGAGAATGGCTATTTACAAGTATGGGGGACTTCCTCTCAATCCTGTGCAGGGACTCCCAGACATGGACCTCTAAGTGCTGGACCCCAGTCCCAGGGTTTAGGGTTTTCCAGATCTTTATACTGCGCCTACGAAGCCTTTGAGGGGACACCGAAGGTCATGCACATCCTGAACAGAAACTCTAAACCCCTTAACGCTCTACCAGGAGCAGTCTGCTCGGGCGTTCGAGTATGGCTGGCGTACAGACAAGCTTGGCGAGACGAACTTGGTAGAGGAGAATGAAAGTGACCCTTATTCAGGGCTTAGAGTTTAGGATTTAAATGAAAGTGACCACCATTCAGGGCTTAGAGTCTGGGATTTAGGGGTTTAGGGGTCAAGGGCTTAGGGTCTTGGGTTGCAAGTCCCTGCTACAGTTGATGCCCGGAACTCCTGCATGATCCTGAGTGCCTTATACCTTGGAAATTATGGGTAAGCGCTTCGTGGGTGTATGTATATACACCCCTACAAACACTCTGAGGGCCACGTATATCATATGTACATACACACACATACACACACATACACGTATTCCCCAAACACTACACCCTAAACCATACATACGTACATACATACATACATACATATATATATATAATATTAAACAACTTGTTTGTGCCAGGAGGCCGGAACCTAATTTTCCAAGAAAGGGAAGCGCGTCGGACCCGCGCAGCTGCTGGACCTTGGCGGCGGCCACGAGGCAAGCTTGAGGGTTTGGTGTGTAGGGTCTAGGGGCTTTGGGGTTCAGGATTTTGGGGTTTAGGATTTAGGGGTTTAGGGTTTAGAGGTTTAGGGGTTTAGGTTTGGGGGCTTAGGACTTAGCATTTACGTGTTGAGCGTGTAGGGGTTCAGGGGTTTAAGGCTTAAGGGTGGGGATTGCTGCAGGGGTTTTGTAGGGCTACATGGGAATGTATAGAGACATACACATGTCATTTATGACACATGTATAGGAACATGTAGGGTCTGGGTTTTAGGAGACTCTAGGAGACGCTGGCGAAGAGCATGTGTCTTTGCTAGGGCGAAGCGTGCAAGATCTTCCCTGTCCAAGGATCCAAATAGTAGGGCTTCAGGGCCCAAATGCTATAATCTAAATGGTATTCGGGCTTTAAAGCCCTGTTATTTGAGTCCTTGGACCCTTCGTGCTTGATAAGAGAGAGTGTCGAGCCGAAACGTGTTTTGCCATCTTCGTGGTTACAGTTGGGCTACCCGCGCGGCGGTGTTTCTCCTAAACTCTGAACCGTGTGGAATTGTGTAGGTCTGAGGTTGTGGGCTTTTCGGTTGTTTAGGGCCCTAAACCCTAAACCCTAAACTTGGATCTTAGGTGAGTATATGTATAGAGGCGTGTCAAAGTCTGGTCTCGTACTGGGTACCCTGGATACTCGAAACTGTATGACACCAGGGACCCAGAAGGGCATTACAAACTCAACAAGGCCGCAAACTTCCACCACATTACAACCCCATAAAAGCACTGTTTCCAAGCCATTTTCCATTTGGTTCTCGATTATTTCCTTCCGTAAAACCCTAAACCCTAGACTCTAAACCCTAAGCCCTAAGCCCTAAGCCCTAAACCCTAAACCCTAAACCCCCAACCCTACACCCACATGGACCCTCCTAAGCCCTAAACCCTAAGGCCTCTTAGAGTTGATTGTTCGATTATGTGGAGCTGCTATTCGCTGTTGGTGGCCCCGAGGGCCCAATGCAACGTAAGCAAGGAATGGACTTTAAATGGTACTATATATGTGTGTATATATATATGTATATATATATATTATACACCCATATAACCCCAAAATTCCAAAGTAGTTTCCATTTTATATTCCATTATCCCAATAGAACCCCAATGTTCCCAAGGAAACACAATAAAATATACCCCCATTGAGGAAGCCCCTTGAGGAACCCTAAATAGTAGCTAAACCCTAAACCCTAAATAGTAGCTTCCATTCTTTTTTTCCATTATCCCTATATATCCCCTCTGTATCCCCAATATATCCCTATATAGCCCCTATATAATCTCTCTATAACCCTAAACCCTGAACCCGAAAGTTTCTGAATCAAGGGGTCTTGGGCTCCCAGGCGAGTGGGTGGTCAAGGTGTGACTTTCTGACGGGCTGGTCCTACCTGATTGTAAATGATATAGACACAAGCAAGACAGGACCATTTCCAGACCCCCCAGAGACATTCACCCCAAAAAATCCTCTGGCCATGTAATGGTATTTTGCGATGGAGTAGTTACTTGGGGGGGGGTTCGGGTTTAGGGTTGGTTGGGGCGGGTAGTGGGAGACCTTTGCCTGGTTTCAGGACAACCACCACGCTGTGCGGCGATCATCTTCAAGGAACACATGCAGGCAAGATCGCCTGCAGCGTTATTGGCGAAAGTTGCCTTATGTTTCTACTCAAAGGGCAGCTATCAGAAAGGATATATTTTGTGGGATTCTAGTTTTGCTAATGGGCTTATTTGGGGTAATTATTGTACATTGCCTAACTCGAGGGCCCTTCAACGTGAGTCCTCAGATGCTACCCATGAAGCTTCAAGTAGGTATTCATCCCAAGTTTTCGGCAAGGGATAGGTCGTCAACAAAGTGGACAGTTCTACGCGGCCTCGACATCACTGACAGTCCAACTTTGGGGGTTTCAGCTTCTATCTGGAAGTTGCCACAAATTGGGGTGCCCCATGTATTGCTCAACATACTCAAATCCGTAGCTTTGGAACTGGTCAGGATCTTCCGGGTTCCCCCCACGCAAACCTTAAGGATTGCTTCCCTGAGCCCCCACGGGTCTCATTTTGATCTAACTTGGGTCCGCGAATCCTACACCCTGAAGCACATCCCTCTCTGAAACCTTAGGCCCTAGGAAGGAAAAACCCACTTAGAGCCAGATGATGAAGAAAGAAATCAACAATAATGTGGACCATTAAATGGAAGCCAGGGTTACTTCGTGGCGTATAAGAAGGTTTTGGGTTGTAAGCAAGGAAGAACCCGAGCTATGGCCTTGCAACACCTTAAAGCCCCTTTTGCCAAGTTGCTGCTGTAGATAGCACCTTTGTTTGGTGCTCTGGCTACTTAGAAACCCCAACGGCCTCAAGCCCTAAACCCTGACAAGCTAAACCTCCGAATTCTTCAACTCCCAAACCTTCCAAAGCCTCAAAACCAACCCTCAAAACTTAAATCATGGCGTAAAAGCCTGAACCGTTCATAGCATTCCCTACTGCTTACTATTCCCGACGGTGTAGGGTTTTAGAACAAACCTTGTATGACTAGAGCATGCTATGCCCCAAGGCCCTATGATCCCCATAATTCCATTCCCCATGCCTCCAGCTTCCATGTCCTTTAGGGTTTAAGGTTTAGGGCGTCGTTTTCCATCTGATTCCTCCACTCTATAGCTATGACCCTATACCCTAAACAGCATGATAGTTGACATTTTGCATTTTCCGGAAGGCCTACACATTATTTAAGCCCCATAAGCCTTCAACCACCCTACACCCTAAGCCCTAGACCTTCAACCCTAAGCCCTAAACCCTCAACCCTAAATCCTAGACCCCAAGCCCCAAAGCCTAAACCCAAAGCACTCAACCCTTAAGCCTAAAGCCTAAAGCCATAAACCCTAAACCCTAGACCCTCAATCCTAAACCTTAAACCCTGAAGAAGAAACCCTAAACCCACGGCTCTGGTGCAGGTCATTGATCTCTGAGACGAGGGCAGTTCACAACCCTTAGGATGCTCCGGGAGGGATGACCTGAAAATGGAAACTACTATAGGGTTTTGGGTTTCGGGTTTAGGGTTTCTGGGTATATAGGGGTTTTAAAGGGATAATGGAAAAGAAAATGGAAACGACTATGATATTATATAGGTTGTGCTACAGGGGAGTATTAAAGGAGTTAGGATTTATGTCTCAAGGTTTAGGGTCTAGGGTCAAGGGTGTAGAGTTTAGGGTTTCGTTTCCTGCTAAACTGATGTTGCGCACACTTTTTTGCTTGCATAATCTTGGTTTTGACCTCCCCCTAATCCCTAAACCCTAAACCTAAACCCTAAACCCTCAACCTTCCCAAACTCAAGTAGCTCAGGCCTTTGGCGGTGACAGTGGGTTTTTCCAGGGTAGGCGGAACGCCCATCATTCCGCTTCAGATTCAACCATTGCCTGGTGCAATTTTGCGTGTTTAGGAGCACCATACTCTACCTTGAGTCAAAAAGACACACCTCCCCTATCCTTATCAATATCGGGGTTCCATTTTGTGAAGTATCTACCTAATTCTCATCAACAGGATTAGAGTGTTTGGGGCGCCGTCTGCGCAAAAACGTATTCTTTGTCAGTGAGGATTGGAGGAATGGATTCCTATAGTGGCTGCTATATGATCCTCGATAGCATAATACCTAACTACCATTTTCTGTCCCTTTCCCGCAGTACTCGCCACTCTGAACCCGAAATCAATGCTGCAATTTCCTTTCCATTCCTTCGTTTCCCTCAACAACCAGCAAGAAGAAGCAGCTCGTTCAGCGTAGAGGCATTCTTCGGGCGACGCGACAATGTTCTGCGTGGGAGCGGAGAGAAAAGGGCCCAGCAAGATGTACTAGCTCAGGGTTCAGCGCGTCCCCCTGTATACCCGAAATATATTATACATACAGTCTCCTCAAACGGAGCCCTGAATCTTCAGACCGTAATCCTAACCCCCAAAGCCCTATGCCCTAAATACCGCAAGATTTCCTCCATCAACAGTGGGAAGAGTAAAGGTATATGGGGTTAAGACTAGATTATCACTACTCTTATGGGTTTTGCTGACTAGCGACATGCAGCATGTTGTCCATCAACGATAGTAAGGTTGAGGTTGATGCCCCCGCATCGTTTTTTTTTGTTTGAGTTCGATCAAATGTTGGTCATGTAATTTGCCTTGACACAGCTGCGAAATATGGGGTGGAAGCGGTAAAGGGGTGGCGGGTTTGGGGTTGGAATTCAGTGATTGCCCTGTTGCGTTCAAGTTCAGGTTGCGATGCTCTGCCCGTTTGCAAGTTGTGTGTGTGATTTTTGAAGATATTCGGGATGACTATACTTCTGAGCAGGCAAGTTCAGAACCAACCTGAAACCTCCGGCGTTAGTGCCCAAATCCACCTGCATTCTTGATGTGCAAAACCCTTCATGCTCTTAATACTCAACTGTAGTATACCTGAACTACGGGGTATTCGTAGGGCATGCAGGAAAGGATCCCAACAGTTGCCCTATGTTTTCTTTTCGATTTCTAGGTTACTACCCTAGACCCCTTAGCCCTAGATGGCAGCTTCCTTGCCTTCCATGCCGCATGAACTACCAGCAAGTGAATCCCAAACACCAATTTTTAGCTATACCTTTAACATCCCAGTGCCCATGCCTTTTCCATTTGATTTCCTTCAGTTTTGAGCTACAAGTCCCCGAATGAACAAGCAGTAAGTTGATTGCAGGCAGTGTTTTGTCCATGCACAGAATGTTTGCGAAGAGGTGCAGCAGCTCGTGCGCGACGATCCAGCCCGCTTAGATCGCGTTGCTGGCGGCCAGGACGGCCCACACCGTTGACGAGTATTGTAGGAGGATTATAGGGAGCACTATCTGGGGATGCGGTGGGTATTAGAGCAGGCTGGGGTGTGCGTGAGCAAATGCTTTTGGGGGGGCATGCCACAGCATAATGCATGAGAGCAGTGCTACAAACAGTAATGGCAAGGTGGCACGGCTGATGGACCAGTAGCATCAGGAGAGGTAGTCGTGGTCATCGCCATCGTCGACGTCGGTGTCGCCCTCATCGCTGTTGTAGCCGTAGCCGTAGTAGTCAGCCGTACCCAGACCCCCAGCAAGAAGTAAAAAATAGATCCCCTATATATCCCTATTTAGACCCATGATAGCCCCCATGTAGTCCTCATATAATACTCGATATGGTTCTGGGGAATCTAATTTCTAGACCCCATTGGGTGTGTGGATAGTCGTAGTGTATTCGTCGTCATCGTCGTCGTTGTCGTAGGAATTAGTAGTAGCAGCAGCAGCAGCAGTAGTAGTAGCAGTAGTAGCAGTAGTCGCAGCAGCAGCTGCAGCATCAAGATCCTCGATAATGTGCCGCAGCCTCAAGCATGAACTGCATGAAGCGAAAGCCCAGCCAGGGCGCGACCTGCTGAATGACTCGACGTTCCTGGGCTTCGAGGAGGCTTCTGCCTCAGCTACATGGTGCTTTCTTACATGTAGGTACCCTGCATCCCCAGGGATACGTGGGGAAGGCAAGGAAATTCTAGGCGTGCCCCTGGGATTTGATAGCTATTATATCAAGAAACATGTTTCTTCCAGAAGCCACTCAGGATGGTGTGAACAACCGGCTTGACCAACAAAATGTCATTTTTGCACAATGTGTTCGCAAATGTAGGTGTGAACGACTACGTCCAAAAAGCGTCCAGGAACTGTGTTGTGTGCAGCAGTTAACATGGAATCTGCATCCCTGCCAGGCCCTTCTCTCTGTAATTGAGATCAAGGGCTTTGAAGGACAGGACACCTTGGTTAAGGCCAGATGTTGAGTCAGCATTGTGATGTGTCCATAGTGTTCTTCGCGCGTGTCACAGGCAGTTGGCTCACTGCTGCCCGCATTCAAGAGCGACGAGCGCATCAAGGAGCTGATCCCATACCCCAGGATTACCAAACCACTTTTCTACTTCAATCGCTGTGCCTAGCGACAGCGGGGTCGAGAACGCTTCCTCTGCTCCTCAAGTGTTCAAAAAGTGTTGCACATCATCTTCATAACAATTTTGAAAAATAAAGCTCTTGCGCCAGGCGCTTGTTTCGGAGATCGAGGATGCGACTAGCAGTGGCATCAGTGGCATGAGCATCCAGGAAGATCCTCGCGAGGCGGAAGATGACGAGGACTAAAGGGTTGCAACAAACTGCAGCCAGCGGGAGACTGCCGAGACAAACCTGTAACAGGACCGCGTGCAATGGGCTAGCACGTCCTTTGCCTCTATGGAGGGATCAGATGAGAGGCTCTCTTGGCGAAAATTCTTCGCTCACAAGCGTGTAGCAGAAGACTATGCTCATCGTCAGGTTTGAGGTGGATGCGGACGAGGTCTCGACCGACAGCTTGGAAGCTCTGATTCTCACGGAAACTCAAATATTGGAGATCCACGAGTGCTGGCAGGGTCGAGACCTGAGTCCACTTGCCAAGAAGCAACGGCGCTAGTCTGAAACATGATCACATTGCCGGCCTTACTTTTCTGGAGTCCGTGTGTGGAAGTCATGGTGAAGCTTTTGTGACAAGTGCACGTTGGATGATCCAGAACACGCTACTGTAGTTGGACTACGGTACGTGTTTGTATGGGGTCCGCAAGGCTTTTTTGACTGTTGCCATGATATATAGCCTGAATGGGGGGTAAGGGGGATAGTGCCGTGGATAGGCAATGCAACATTTGCTCGCCAAATTCTCAGGAAGGTGGTAGGTTTGGTCCAGGATGCCGCGAGTCATACTCTGCAAACCACAAATTCTGAAGGCCAAGCTTTCTCCTCATACATGGGTATTTCTCAATATAACCCCTGTATAATCCCTTAAGGGGGCCCTATATAATACCCTTATCATCCCTCTATACCCCTTGGGTTCCCTAGGGCCCCCCTACACCCTAAACCCTAAACCCTAAACTCTAAACCCTAAACCCTAAACCCACCTGTACCTTCTAAAGAGGCCAACTCCACGTGGACCTTATTGAAGGGTAGCTGAGATGATCCTGGTAGGTTTGAGGCTTCAGTATTTCAGATTTAGGGATTCAAAGGAATCCCTACCTGGACCCCAGAAGTATGTAAAATAATGGCCTTTATGGCTGTTATTATGGGTTTAGGGCTATTATTTTACATATTTTGGGGGTTTAGGTAAACCCTAAGCCGCATACTCGAGGCTTGGGGTTGGAGAGCCACGGTTTGGATGTGAGATTTACAATGGAAGATGCCGTGAGTTAGTGTTCAGGATTAGGGGGGTAGGGCCCCAAAGAAGTTTGCAATCACTTTTGGGCACAGTCTGATGGCGACTGTACTGCGGTTTAGGGTTTAGGGATGATATACAGATACCCTATTTGTTCCTTTCCGCGTAGACGCCTTCGCATTACTTCCCCCCCACACATGAATCTATGAAACGTGCCAATTTCCAATTTCAGGTGTTACCCTAAACTGTGAAACCTAAACTGGGTTCCTGTTATGGGGTTTATGTTAAGTTACCATAACATGGGCCAGTGAATAATAGGGCTTCCTCATTCTACCCAGTAAGCTCCAAGCCTTACCTGTCATGTTGCAGAAGCATGCGCGCGCAAATGGACGCACACTGGCATACATCCCGAAATGGGCAAAGCCTGCGTAGCCTGTATCGACACCATGATGCTCGTAAAGCTTTTGCCCTTTCTGCACAACAGCATGCTTCCTATGTCACCTCTACATAGCCCCGTATGCTATCCGTATCTAAGCTCTTGTAATTTTCTTAGGGTCCAGGAGCCCAACTGGTTCGGGGTTTAAGTCTCAAACTAAAACACTAAATGGTAGTTTCCATGAATGGAAGGACCCAAATATGGGACTCAAAATATCAGAATCCTTAGTGTGAGGACTCCCAAAACATGGACCCCTAATTTTCTGAAACCTCCAGCTCCGACGGGCTTTGGTACACCCCAAACTTCCCTTCCCAAAGCTCTATGCCTTGAATGCGTTCATGCGTCCTCTATAGGGAACATGTCTCTCTGCCAAGTCCCTAAGCCCCCCTAAACTCAAACCTAATCCCCAAAGCCCAAACCCAAGGTGACAGCAGCAGCAGTAGCAGTAGCAGCAGCAGCGCTGTCAGTGTGGACGAAGAACTTATGGCTCCTCGGCCAGTCTTGGGTTTAGGTAACAAATTTTAAAAGGGTTTAGGGCTTAGGGTTTAGGGTTTGGGGGATATGCATAGTTTGCAAGAAGGTTTATTCGGAATGTTTTGGCTTCCAGGCCCATTTTCCGGTTGTCAAGTCTTATGCTGCAAGAAATGGCCCAAACACACAGCCATAAACCCAAACCAGTTGCAAGGGGATTGTGGTAACCTAAAATTCCTCGATAGGGATGTTTATGACAACAAGTGCTGCAATAGTTTTAGGGACCCCCATATGTTCGGGGTTCGGGTAACCAAAATCCCCGTTTTCCTGGACCCCAGATCCTGTAGCCTGCAAACTCCTGTATAACGCAGGTGTCATTGAACTTCCGCTTCCTGTCCATTCGATTTCCATGTCGAAGGTACTACTACGTACCTACCAGGATCAACGTTTAGCCCTGCGGGGTGTAGTCTTTAACGCGAAAGCCTAAACCCGCATAATGTGACCCCTTGTAATTTGGGTTCCAGGTGAAAATGACCCACTTCCAACTGGACTTAGAAGCCAATTATGAGCGTCCTAAGTCCGCGGAGAGGGTTATATTTGGGCTCTATGTATCAAAGTGTGCTTTAGCTACAAAGCCCTTAACCTAAAAACTTTGATCTTGGGTATCCCTCTGCGACCCTAGATTCCATGTCATTTTCCATTTTCTGTTCCATGCGACTCTAAGCCCTACACCTTAAAGTTGTTTTTTTTGGACGTTATAGCAAGATTGGTTACTATATGAAGCCCTACATCTGAAGGTCTTTTGAGTCTGAGGTATTTCTCAAAACTCGCTCTGAGGTTACGCACCGGCGCTCCACGAGGCAGCGGCGGGATTTGGAGGAGAAGGCCGGGAAATCTTGGGTTCAGGGTGACAGCAAGGGGTCCGAGGACTACCGCTTGGGGCTAAGGGCCCTCAACGTCTGGAAACCTCAAGATGCCCAATTCGGTTTAGGGTTTAGGGTTTAGGGTGAGATCGCCATATGCCGCGACATATCCCTCTAGATCACTACAAGTCGTTATATACTCCTATATATGTCAACATTACCCGATATATATATATGCATATGTACGGATGTATCTATATAGGTATATGCATACACACACATTTCCCCCCAGATACTTCTACATAACCTTAGAAATTCCACCCCAGACCCTAAACGCAAATTCCTAAACCTTGAACCTGAAATCCCTTAAACCCTATAAACCCACAAGCCCTGCAAACCCTCTTAACCTAAATTCCTCAAACAACCCTGAACCCCGTATCTCTCCTATACCTATCTATGAAACACCAGACTCTGAACCCTACAGCCTGAACACTCAGCATCCCTTCACCGTATTTTTCCCTAAGCCAGAAAGGTTTAGGGTTTACGGTTTAGGGTTTAGGGTTTAGGGTTTAGGATCCCTTGCATCTCCTGAGAACACCTACTAAATCCTGTACACCTTGAGCCCTAAGCCCCGGGCCCTGCCTACCCCCAAAAATGCCGCTGTAAAGCACCCTATATAAACCCTACCTGTGACCCCAATAACCTACAGTTTTATGGGTTATACCCACTAATTAAGGGGTACTTACTACTAAACTGTAGGTAATTGGAGCCACAGGTAAAGCCTGCACCCTAAACCGTCTACCCTAAACCCGCGGGAACCCTTAGCCCTCAACCCAGCCCGAAACCCTTAAAGCGGCCTACCTGGCGACAGGCTTCCCACTGGCGGCTGGTCCGTACCCCTGCCTTCGAGGAGCCGAGGGGTGTTACGGGCTTTGGGGTTTAGGGTATGGAGTTTAGGCTTAACTGTAGGGCTTGGGGTTCAGAGTTATAGGGGTCGTATAGGGGGTATAAAGGAGATTCATATGGAAAAGAAAACGAAACATGACATGGAAACCTACTGTTCAGGTTTCAAGGTTTAGCATTCAAAGGGCCATAGGGTTCGGTGCATGGGGCTTTTCAGGATGTATGGAGTTCATAGAGTTTGTAGGTTTTGTAGGTAGGTTGTACGGTTTACAGTTGAGGATTTAGGGTCTCGCTTGCGGTTGTAGGGTTGAGGATTCAGGGTTTTGGGTTTGGAGTTCGGGGCTTAGGGATAATGGAGAGTCAATGGAAAAGAACATGGAAACTGAAATGCAAGTTCTGCTTATGTAGGGTCCCTAGGAGTCTATACTAGGTAACTAAGTAGGTTGCAAGGACCTGAAAGTCGGGTCCTGCAAAGGGCCCGGGGGTTTGGTAGGGAATGAGAGCTTATCTAGTAGGGTTCAAGGCTTCGGATTAGGGCGTAGGCTTCATTCAGGGTTTAGTGTCTCGGGCCTACGGTCTAGTGCTCAGGGATTACAGTAGGGTTTCAGACTTAGGGCTTCGGATTTAAGATCAGGGCCTCAACCCTTTGCGCAGGCCGCTGTAGGGAACCCAGATAACGGCACAATTCCAAGGGACCCCACACAACACAGACCCTCTAATAACCTGTAGGTTCCCTTCTAAGTGTGCTGGCAGACTTGCACATTATATTCATATGCAAGATCAAGCAGCTCCCTTGGGGCAGGGCCATCAACACAATGATTCGGGCCCGAAACGAAGCAGCCTCTGGAGCAGCTCGCGCATGCTGGTCGTGGCTTCAGGCACACCAGTACCTGGCGACAAATGGATTCGCGGACCGGGAGCTTCAACGCCGGGTACACCCGTGCAATCCAGGACCAGGACCTTCAGTTGGGCTTGTTCAGCGAGTCCTCTGTGTCGTTGATCTGCGATAAATTCGTAGGGGATCGTGTGACCACAAGTTCCATAGTCTAAACTCCTTAAAGGGGGATTATATAGGGGATTATAGGGGATTATAGGGGACTACTATAGGGGTTATTAAGGGGGATACTAGGAGTTTAGACTATAGCTCACAAGTTCGTGACATCCAGGATGAAGCGTTGAACCAGCGAAGCCTGCAAGGGCAAACATCCGGCGGAGTCTGCGTACCTTCTTATTGTCCTTCTTAGGGATCTGCCCAACCAGGGTTCCCCTAGGAACATACCAGGGGTTCAGGGTGTAGCGTCGTGTGTTTAGGGTGAGTATGAGAATCGACCGCACATCATACATCCTAGATGCAGAAGCCCCAAACCCTGAAATTCTCTAAGCCCAAAGCACAAGCAAAGAACCTTAAAGGATTCTAGCTCATCCCTGTGAAGCTGGTATGTCTGAACCCCAAATCACAACAAAAATGAAGGCCTGGGCTCGTGACACCGTGGTGACGCAGGCCGCGACCGAGCATCGGGAGCTCAGGGAATGTCAGGAGTATAGTCCCTATAAACTACCCTATAATCCCAGTTTCCAATTCATTTTCTATTTTTCTTTTTCTTTTGATTTTCCATGATTACCCCAATATATACCCACTAGTAGATAGGACGCACATTTTTAGTTTCGTATGACCCTGTGGTTCTACGTTTAAAAGCAGCAAGTACCTACATTGGGCCCTGATGTTTACAAAAGGATACCTACAGCGTGGGGATGACGTTACTAGGAGTTCAAGCCAGCTTATGTCAGGCAGATATCGGAGTTTCTCAGACTTTCCTTAATAAGAACGCCTAGAACGCGCCTTAAACCCTGAGCCGTACACCTTAAATCTTCCCTCCCTCCAAAAGTGCTTGCGCTGGCGGCACCCCTTGTGGTGTGGTCTGTTGTAGAAGATTATATAAACGTTTCTAGAAGAGGAAATGATAGAGACTTCATCGAGATTTCTAGGGCTCAGGGAATTATAGAGAGTATGTGGAGATTTGCCGGCATTAAATGGAGGTTTCATAGTATCCCCCCATCCCCCACCCCCTGTTGTAGCTGGGGCTTTGGGGGATACCAGCAGGACGGGTGCGGTTTAGGGTCTAGGGTTGAGGATCGGTCCTTGAACAACCGTCTAATTACGGTCAGTATACAACATGGCCAAGCACATTGGCCGGCAACATGCTGGCTTAATTAAAGCCATACAGAAGAAATCTCCTTGGCCAATCGGTGGGCCCCGATGAAATTCCTATACAGGATTGCTCTGTGCAAGCCAGCAACCGCATGCCAGGCTCCTCCCTGCTTACGAACCCGAGACCCCCTCAAAGTATGAATGTATGGGAGGTTCCCGTAATTAGGGCTCTTTTGGCGGGGTCCCATATGAAGAGCTGTAGTATTTTGAGGTTTGTAGTGGGCTCTCCCTATACATACATGGAAATTACCTTGTAGTCAACGTGCTCTACAGAATAAACCCCAGGGCAAACCCCCTGGGTAGGGCAGTACCCATACGGACATTCCGCATAACCCTAAACCCTAAACCCGAAACCGCGCCTAAGCAGGTGGCCACAAAAGGATGAACCCTGTTTAGGGTTTGGGATTTTGAGCTGAGGGGCATTCTTCAGACTGGACCCCAAAAGTATGCAAAATAATAGCCTTTATGGCTGCTATTATGGATCACCCTAAACCCTAAACCCTTTGGGGTGTAGGTACTGTTTAGGGTTAGGGCATGTTAGGGCTTAGGAGTTGGAACTCGAACTATACTCAGGGAGTTTTCCTTTGTACCCTTAGGGTTTGTACCCTTGGGTTTTGGGTCCCTAAACCATGGAATATGGCCCTCAATCAGGGTATTTGGGACCCAAAACTTAGGGGTACAAACATTAAGGGTACAAACTTAAAGTCTTTGATAAACCCTTGCGTGTACCTACAAGAGGCCCCCAGCTAAGAAACGCCCTGTGGAAGGACATTCAGGCGCTCCCCAGAAGGTTTTGCATGATGACACTGACTGCAGAGAGTTTAGGAAGAGCAGACAAGGAGCCAAGGTTTTAGATTTAGGCCCTAAGCCCTATTGAGCGTTTAGGGTAGTAGCGCAAAGACCACCCTAAACCCTAAACCATCCTAAACCCTAAACCCTAAACCCTAAACCCCGATTCAAGGTGTCAGGCCCTAGAAGACGTGAACCCATAAGCCCGAACCCATCAAAACGTCCTACGTATCCTTAAGCCGAAGCCCAAGTCCTAAATCATCCCCAAACATGAGATCTAGCCCTGCTTAGATGATATTAAAGGGGGCATTTGAGAAGTATTTTATTTGGGCATACTTTGGAGCCCAATATAGAGTAAGATTTTATTCTCCTTTTGGGGTATAGTATTTTCTATAAGGAATAAACTCTTACTAGGTTCAACCACCAAAAAAACACTACTCATTTGGGTTCTACACAGGGCACTTGGGAGATCTATTTGCACCCTGTAGAGTTTCTATCCCAGCGCGACCCCTAAACCCTTGACCCTAAACCCTATAAGCCTAAGCCCAAGGCCCGACTTCTCATTGACTTTTCATGAATAATCCTTTATTTGCCAAAGCCTAAGCCCTGTACCTTTTACCTCAAAGACTCTAAGTTCCCGAAGTTTCGTAAACAGTTTTTTTTTTTGTTCGGTTCAGTATTTAGGGTTTAGGGTTAGGGGCTACAAGCTTCGAAGTAGCCCTTAGCTTATCGGGTCCAGAATGGTGCCCGCTTTAGTATTTAACAGTTCTTTCTCTTGAGGGTTTATATGGATTACATTGGGATAATGGAAAATAAAATGGGAAGTACTACAACAGGTTATATGGGTTTATGGGTTATGTTAGTTATATTGGTCATGTTGGGATAATGGAACAGAAAAGGGTAACCCTAAACCCTAAACCCTAAACCCTAGTTTTGGGGATCGACTGGCGGAGGCCGACCAGCCCAAGCCACGTTTCGCGTCAGCGAAGCCAGGCGGGAAACCGGATTCAGGGTGTTAGGGTTTGGGTTTAGGGTTTGGGTTTAGGGTTTGGGTTTAGGGTTTTGGGTTTAGGGTTTTGGGTTTAGGGTTTAGGGCTGCAGTATGTTTGGATAACCTTTAGGGGCACTTTTGAATGGGTGGCCCTAACGTGCATAAATGGCCCTTCTATACATTCAGGTATACGGCGATATAGGATTCAGGCCTTAGGGATGTGGGAGGAATGCCTTTGAGGGGCATGTAAGTCTATTTATAATCTATACTTACATAGGGCCCTAAAGTGGATAAATAGAACCTCCTACATTGGATAACTTAGCCAGCTGAAAGTGGAACTGGAAGCGCTCCGCGCTTACATGCGCAACTGGAGGCGGACTACATACAGCTGCGAAATGAGGACAGAACGAGCTTCGCCAGCTAATAAGACACTTTTGTGCCGAGCTGGAGGCAAGGTTCGGGGCTGCAGCAGTTTGCCAGTCCGACAACAAAATTCCACTGGCAATGGACAACTTGTATCAACCAAGCATCATATAGTCCATGGGGATAATGGACAAGAAAATGGAAGCTATCATGTTATAATGGGTATTGTTGGGGGCATCAAGGCGCCTTGCAAGCATCAGGCACCTCAAGCCCAAACACAGATAAGGCTTTTATAGGGATGATAGGGTATATGTTGGGGCTATATTCGGGATAATGGAAAATACAATGGAAACTACTATAGTATTTTGGGGTTATAAGATATATATTATAGGAACATGTCTTTCAAACACCCGCGCTCCTGCAGGCCTTTCGCAAGGAAGATATTAGGTCTAAAGTGTACAGGGCGATCCCGGGCCTCTGCTTACGGTAACCCTAAACCCTAAACCCAAACCTAAACCCTAAACCCTAAACCCTAAGTCCTAACCTTAAACCCTAAACCATGACTTCGGGTGAATTAGAGATTTGGTGTTTTTGTTGGTTGATTTGGTGGTTTTAGGGCTTAGGGATTTAGGGACTAAGGGTTTGGGTGATAGGGTTTGTCAGTTTAGAGCTCAAGCTCTTGGTTCCCTCCTAAGTTAATGTAATATTGGGCAATCATGTATGAGGGTTTAGGGTTCAGGTAGAAGCCTGGATAGATACCAATACCCTTTCCCCATAATTTCTCTCTCTAACTATAGTATAGCATCATTACCCCAAAGCCTGATTCTAATTGAATAGGTCCCTTAAAGGGGTCCCGCTGCTATGGCCCAATGTCCATTTGGGGGTTTCCCAAAATTAGAGGTGCTTTTTTGGGGGTCCCCATAATCAGGACTTTAGTATATTGGGGCCTATACTGGGGTAACCTAATTTTGGGAAACTAACCCTAAACCCTAAACCCTAACCCCATGTGGCTCCGTCATCCTGAACACTGTTTGAACTGATAGGTCCCTACACCGGCATGGATCTAGGGTTTAGGGTTTAGGGTTTAGGGTTTAGGCAAACTGCAAGGGCTCAGCAAATACGAGACTTGTAGAAGCATGAATATGATTAATATTTTTGCAATGTTGTCCCCTTGTCACCCAAACCCTAAACCCTAAACCCCCAACTCTCAACCCTTAACCCTACACAGCGGTCGGGAGGAAAAAGGTCCCATTAAAAAACAACGTTGTGTACGTGTCCTTAGCAGTTTGTGCGAGCGCTGGCCTAGCCATTTGCTTGCATCATGTTTGATTGCCATGTTCAGAACCGCTGCTGTGACCCCAGACTAAACACCGCCCCACCCCTCGAAATCATACGGGTTGTTCCCCGTTTAGGGTTTATACCCTAAACCCTAAACCCGAAACCCTAAACCCTAAACCCTAATACATAAGGTGCCGCAGTAGAATCTATAAGCAAAAGGCGCCCGACATTTTGAGAGCAGCACATATAAACATACCGTAAATATCTTGCCACCTAGGGCAGTGTTGGGGATAGTTCCACACGGTTTAGGGTTTAGGGTTTAGGGTTAGCCTGGGATGTGTGCCTGATATGGTACCGGCCCCTATACACAACAACTTTGGGCTTGATGTTTCATGTCGTTCTCCATTTGAATATCTATTTCATGCTGGGTTGTAAGAATAATATGCCATGGACCTCCAAACACTAAACCCCCAGACCCTAAACCATAGAAGCTGGCAGATCCTCCTTGCTTTGGCTTTAGGGTTTAGGGTTTAGGATGGTTTAGGGTTTAGGATCCAATATAACAGGGTTTTCGGGCCCAAACTACTATAATGTTAATGGTATTTGGATGTATTTGGGCCCTAATACCCGTTTATTTGGGTCCTTGGACCCTTGGGGATAGGGTTGAGGATCTAAGGCTTAGGGCTAGGGATTAGGGCTTCGGGATTAGGGTGGGTGTAAAGTGTAGCAGTTTGGGGTTTGCGTGAAGAACCAAATGCAAAAGCAAGTAGAGAGCGGAAATATTCCAGGCTTTGTAAGGCAACGTGAAATACATTGTTCAGGGGGGGGGAACGTAGCAGCTTAATGGAGGATGCTTACCCAAGACTCCCAAACCCTAAACCTTGAGCCCTAGACCCTAACCGCTAAACTCTAAGCCCTTTGCCCAGCACTCCGTGCCACGCTCCCTCTAAAATTCCCAGCAAAGCATGTGTTAGAATAAGTGCAATTCCCTCCCTATATCCAAATACCATTAACATTATAGTAGTTTGGGCCCGAAAACCTTGTTATATTGGACCCTAAACCCCAAACCATCCTAAACCCTAAACCCTAAACCCTAAACCCTCCCTATATCCTACACCGGGGGGAGAGGCATGGAGCTGTTGGCTGCGCCGCAGCCACTGACCCGAACGACCTCCTGGCATGACTGCCATCCTTGGAGGGAGGGCTACCTATTAAACCCTACTACCTATATATATACATATATATATATATATTTAGGGTTTAGGGTTTAGGGTTTTAGGGTATATTAGGGTTATAGGGAATTTATAGGGATCATGGAAAAGAACATGGAAGCTACCATTTAGGGTTTGGGGTTTACCTAGACCCCCTCCGATGTAGTTCCTCTTTTGGGTTCGGTATGGCTTTTGGGTTAGGTTTCTTATTAGGAGTTCCAAAAAGGCACTACCTTGGAGGGTCTAGGTAAGGGGCTGACGTGTTCCCCTACGGGATAGGGTTTAGGACTTAGGGCTTAAGGTTTAGGATTTCGGGTTCAGGATTTAGGGTTTAGGGTATGGAGGGAGTGCTTGGAGCTAAGGGCTGCGCTTGGCTAATTCTAGCAGCGTTTTATGGTTTAGGCCTTGTAGGGGTCAGGGTTTGGGGTTTGGGGCTAAACCCTATACCCATGGTATTCGGCTTTAACCATATTGTTATTATAGGTACCTAAGTGTCAACCCTTAGTAGGGGTCCTAAGTGCCATGTAGTTGCGGGCTATTGGTTTTAGCGCTCAGACTTCGGGGTGCATGGCTTGTGGTTTAGGGTTTAGGGTTTAGGGGTTTAGGGTTTGGGGTTTAAGGGTCTAGGGTTTAGGTTTTAGGATAACAGGCATAGGGAGGCATTGTCAACCTTATGATGCTAGATTCCTTGTCGTATTATGGTAGTCGGTACCTCAAACCGACATCAAAATACGATTGGTGACTTTTTAGGCTTCTACTACATCCGAAGTCTCTTGGCCCCTCATGGTGACATCCTGCCAGCCATCACGTTCAAGGTTCAGGGTTTAAGGTAGAAGGTTTAGGGTTTGGTCCATATACATTGAGACCCTTACAGCAAAACAAAAAATATTAATTGTTACTTCAGCTTACAGGAGTATATGATAATTATGTACTTTAGACCCTGCGAGTAAAGTCTAATCTCCACTGCACTTGCACAGGAGGGCCCTGTTCAAAGAGAAGCAGCAATGGCCGTACGAGGACACTCACTGCTTGTGGTTCGCTAGACCTGTTTTGGGCTTCATGGTTTCAAGAGTGCACATGTAAATCCTTAACCCTAAGCCCCAGAAAATCTGGTAATGGAAAAGGGGGATTAGTTGGGGTGCACGCGGGGAGTATCCCGTATAGCTAAAGCGACATCATAGATTCATCAGGGTTTTAGGGTCCCGCCCCCCTGCAATGCACTTTTCCCCTAGGCATTGGGATAGCTGGGAATAGTTAAAGCTAGCTAATGGAGCTCCTGGGGGGTTGGCAGGGGACCCATGAATGACAGAAGAGAGTTCCCCGAATGCTGAATCTGTCGTTAAACCCTGAAACCCCTCACAACAGAAGTCCGAAGGCTAGACCCCCCAAATGGCATGCTCAGGTTTAGGGGTTTAGGGTTTAGGCGTTTAGGGACCCTCCAAAAAATCACAATTCTTCGAAACGATCACATTCCAGAAGCCCCAAACCTGTCTACACCCTAAATTTTGGGACACAATCAGAATTACACCCTAAACCCAGCACCCCCTTGTCCACTGTCGGCTTGGTAACCCGGATTTTTCGAAGTGGGACCCTTCTAAGGGCTTACCGTTTAGAGCTACCAAGAGACGACCCAGGCTGGACTTATGGGAAACCACAGGCATATGATAGCTACAGGTTCCTACATTTGGGGTCTGGGGTTACCCTTAACCCCTCCGATAAAGCCTTGTATAAACTGTCATATGAGCCTCAGGAGTACGTAAGACAATAGTCGTTTGGGCTTTGTTAAATGGATTTTTAGCCATTGCTTTAAACATTTTTAGGGTCCAGGTATGGATACGTATAGTAGCCCCCAAAAAATCCTTGTCATGGTCGGTAGGACTCATTCCCACCTGAGTATTGGCACTAAGGCCCTATACACCCTAAACCTCAGACCCTTAAACACCGGTCTCTAGATCCTAAACCTCCGAGCCAGAAAGCTTAAATCCTTCTCCCAAGGGTTCAAGCCCTGAACCTTAAATCTCCAGCCTTTCAAGCCACGGACCAAGTCTCAAGCCCTAAACCTTGAGCCTCACACCTTGCAAGCTGCCAAAAACGCGGTTCAGGATCGAGGGATTAGCGTTTAGGTTGTGGACCTTTTTCTAGATTTTCTTTTTCAGTACAGGAGGGATTGGCACCTGTAGTGCACCTGGTAAGCCTCTGAGCACCCAAAAGTCGGTCCCAAGAGGCCCCGATGGTTCTCTGCAGACCTTCGTTACCTGGCAGGTGTGGCGGCAGGGAACTTATTGTTTTTCAGAAGGGTTTACTTGCAGGGTCAGGCAGACTTAGTAACTATAGGTTAAGAGAGCCTAAAATCCATACAGTAACCCTAGTTACTGCATTAAGAACCTACTTACTAAGTCCCCCTGACCCTCCAAGTACAGTTTTAGGGTTCAGGGATTAGGGACTAGGTTCAGGGGTTACGGATTAAGGTTTAGGGACAAGGAGGGTTTGAGGATTTATTTTAGGAGGACCCCCCCACCCTGTAATAGCGGTATAATAAGATATAAAATGATCCGAATATAATCCTTATTATCCCTAAAAGTGACTGCTGCTGGTGGGGGGTCCACCTAAGATGTATTATAGCCATTGTAGGGAGATGCTTTCGGTCCTTGTTGGGGATTCTATGGGTTTGGGGTTCAGGGTGTAAGGAATACTAGGCTTGATTATGGTGTTGGGTGAGTGTATATATTGTTTCATAGGAACATGGGTGAGTTGGGGTCCAGAAGTATCGACCCTATAAACCCGAGTATAAGCCCAGCCTCCATTTCCTTTCCCACTTAGTTTTCGTTTCTCAGCTTCACGGCACCGGGATCCCGAACACAATAAATACCCAACCCTAAGCACTTAACCCTAGACCCTAGATATCCCGAACCTTTTGCCGTTCAGGGCTCCAACCCTAAAGCCTACTTAGAGTCCCCAAGGCAAGCCTACGGGTTCTTGTTGGACGACATAGGACCTACATGGGCTATAGTCTAAACTCCTTAATGGGGGGTTATATAGGGGATTCTGTAGGGGACTACTATAGGGGTTCTTAAGGGGATACTAGGAGTTTAGACAGTGGCTCACATAGACCCTGTTTGGAGGATACTTGCGGGTCCTTGCAAGCCTTGTATCCTAAACTCCCAAACTTAAGCCCTCAACCCCAATTTACACACTTGAAAGGGGCCCTGAACCACTAGACCGCAGATATCCAAACATGCCGGCTCTACAATCACCTATCTGCTCCCTTTAAATAAGGGACCTATATCTCCTTGCATGCCCCCCAGATATCCATAGATGTCCCTATTTAACCCTTGTGCCGCACAATATCCCTTAGCATATGCTATACAATCTTGATGTAATCCCAGTTTCCATCTAGATTCTCATGTGCTTTTCCATTTGATTCTGCAAAATTGTGCGATTGGACACCTAAACCCTAAGCCTAAATAGTACTTTCCATGCTATTTGCCATTATCCCAAAATAATCCCAACATAACCCTAATATTCTATCTACTTAAGGGGGACTATATCCCTATTTAACCCTATATACCCCAATATATATAACCCTCAACCCTAAACCCTAAACCCTAAACCCTCATATCACAGCCTCTGCAGAGGACGAGCAGGGACGCACTGGCCGTCGGCGGGCTGCCCTCAGCGCGGCCCGCCCGGGGTTGTGGGGCTTAGGGTTTTAAAGGGGGGAAGTTGGTTTAGGGATTAGGGTTTAGGGTTTAGGATTTGGGGTTTAGGATCTAGGGTTTAGGGATTAGAGGAGGAAATTGGTTTTGGTTCAGGGAGTTAAAGGGAAATTGGTCGAGGGTTTGAAGGGGTATGGCATGTAAGGTTTGGGGTTTCAGGTTTGAGGTTGAAGGTCGAGGGTGGGGATATGCTGGGACATACAGGGAGTCATGGGGGCTGTGTAGGGGCATATATAGGGCTGCGCAGGGATATACCTATACATACATGTACATTTATGTGTAGAGAGACATATAGATACTGTAAGTTCTTAGCGATATGTGAGGGACATAAAGGGTGGGGGATGTGTACGTAGGGTATATGGTTACAAGCTCAAGACTTCAGATTCGGGATTACGGATTCGGGTGGAGAGTTTTGGGCTTAGGGTTCAGAGCTTGCCTGGACCCTCCGATATAGTCCTCTTGTGGTAGTCCGCATAAGAGTCCGAACCAAAAAAACATACCAAACCCCGAAGAATAACTAGATTGGAGGTTCTTGGTAGGGGTTAGGTGGTAGTATAGACTTGACGCTTCAGCATCTACGGCTCAGGGTCAGCATGTTTTGTGGAGGGTGGAGGCTGTACGAATTCATTCAATGTGCGTCAGGGCACTGCGAGGAGTGTAGAACCAGATGATGCGTGGCTATTGGAGAGTGGGTAGGGTATGCTGACATTGCTTGCGAACACTGTGTGTTCATTGCGTGTAACATTCAGTCCAGGCCAATGCATCTCACAAGTACCTGAGCCCAATAAGTATGTACAACAATGGCCGTGCTGGGTATTTCCGTGGGTGTTGTGCCTTTTTTGAATCAATAAAACCCCAATATTACCCCAATATTGCCCCAATATAACCCAATATTACTCAACAGAACTTTTGACGTCCAGCTAGCTCTAACTTGAAGTGTTGGTGGAAGATTAAAGGTGGAGGGTCCCCTAAACCCTAAACCCTAAACCCTAAACCGCGGTCCAGAAGGGATGCCCGCCTGCGCTTTGCGATTTCCTGCATCTCGTCTGGATCCCGTAGAGGCGTAGGCTTAGATTCATGTGTCTTATTGGGGAAAACATGGTAGTTTCCCAAAACAAGGGGGCCCCAGTATAGACCCCAAAATTTTATACTCCTTATTATAGGGGCCCCCAAAAAGGTACCCCTAATTTTGGGAAACACCCACATGTGTCAAAGCTCAATTCCGTGGTGCCATCCTGAGTCCAGCAGGTGCAGCAAGGAGTGTTCTGAAAACCAGAGGTAGGGGTTTAGGGTTTAGGTTTCTTAGGGTTTAGGGTTTAGGGTTTAGGGTTTCTATGAGCAGGGCAGTTCTGAGAACAAGGAATGCAAGGGCATGAGATCCGGACGTAATTTATTCAGAACCTTGAACAATGATCAACACTGCTCTCATATCCTTGTAGACTTGTGGCATAGGCACAAAATTAGGCCCCAACTTGGACCCCAACGCGACATGTACTAAGCAACCCTAAACCCTAAACCCCAAACCCTAAACCCTAAACCCTAAGGGCGAAAGGAGGCAGCGATGTCGTGAGGGCAGAGCTTGGCCGGGCTGGGCGACATGGGAGTTTCCCAAAATTAGGGGTACCTTTTTTGGGAGTCCTATAATAACAAGGACTACAATATTTTTGAGTCTATATTGGGGTCCCCTTATTTTGGGAAACTACCACATGCTCCTATGCACAGAGCGCTTACACCTTGAAGCTCCATTTGCGCAAGGAGTGGGATTGCCGGGCAGCGAAGTCCTATCAGATGGAGCTGTGGATCTTTGGCATGCATTTCTGATAAACCCTAGCCTAAACCCTAAACCCTAAACCCTAAACCATAACCGATTCGCTCGAGTTGTGCTGTCTCTCTGGACAGCAGGAGTGGGAAACTGAACATCTCATGCCCAAGTTTGAAGGCCGCAAGCTGCCACCGAACGGAGCGGAAGGCTTGCGCATCCCTGCTTTGTCCGTAGCATTAGGCTAGGAGTGAAAGGTCATTTTGACAATGATTCCACCCTAAACCCTAAACCCTAAACCGCGTGGGTCCTCAGATTGAGATTGGGCTTTGGAAGCTTGGCTTACTTTAGGGTTTAGGGTTTAGGGTTTAGCAGGACATTCCCCCACCGTTTTCCACAATTCGGCTGTCGCTTCGAGGCATCATTATACGGGGTGCGGCAGGCCCAAAGTTAAGTTTCAAATTTCAGGGGCTAAGGGTTTGGGATTTGGTGCCTTGCCCCTTAACCCTAAACCCCTAAACCTTACATAACCCACTGTAGTAGTTTCCATTTTAATTTCCATTATCCCCAATATAACCCCAATATAAAACCTCAATTGGCAAAACCCTAAAGCCCTAAACCCTAAACCCTAAACCCTAAACCCCAATCCCTAAACCCTAAACCCTAAAGCCCTAAACCCTAAGTTTCTTTTTGTTAGGCTTAGGGCTCCCGGTGATTGGTAGGGATGCCAGCTGCACAGCCTTAAGGCCAGAGTCAGCCATGTAGGAGTTTCCGTATGTAGGGGGACCCAATGTAGATTTAATGGAAACGCTGAACCCCTAAACCCCCAAACCCTAAACCCCTAAGCCCCTAAATCCCTAAACCCTAGATCCTAAATTTCCTAAGGTTGCTGCCGGGGCCATGCTGCGAAGAAACGCGCGTACATTCACTGCGCTACAAGGTCCAAACAACTACCGATATTATGAACCTAGGTTCTGCCATAAACATAATATGGGGCGCCTCAAGTAGACTTGTCAATGTGATAGGTGATTATTTATGAGCCCGCAACCCTAAATCCTAAAGCGCAAACCCTGTACTCACTCATTCCCAAGCATTTGGGGACCATGTGGAGCCAAGCTCCAAAACAAGCCCGCATGTGACAAACAAACCTAGAAGTCCTAAATTTTAAGGCCCTTCAAACCCAAACCCCAAATCCTAAACCGTACGTAAGCCCAGTATCCTAAGCTCTGAACATCTAAGCCCTAAATCCTGAGCCCTCAGGGTTTCGGTTTGGTGTCTCCAGACGCAGGGGTTTGGGTACATCCTAAGTTGTAGTTTCCCAAACTCGGGGGAACCAATACAGACCCCAAAGCACTATATAGTCCTTATGGTAACCCAACATTGGAGTACAACACTTTGATGCTTTTTTGGTTCCTGGATTCTTATTATAACAACTTATACCTAAAAAGTCTATACTTTTTTTTCTTTGGTGTACTCCAAACTAGGGAAAATAAAATGGTCCCCCCCCCCCATTTTGGGAACCCCCTAAACCCTAAACCCTGAACCCCCCCCGAAATCACTCGGCTTGCGCGGTGACCAGGATTTATCGCCTGAGGAGGACACCCGGTACACGTTTTAAGCGTCCCTAAACCCTGAACCCTAACCCTAAACCCTAAACCAAAACCCTAAACCAACCCTAATTTAGGAATCTAGGGGTTTTAGGAGTTAGGGCTTGGGGTTGGTAAATTGTTTAAAGCTGCAGGGTCTAGCGTTCAGGGCTTATGATTCAGGGCTTAGGGTCTTCACCTTCAGTAATGCCAATTCAATTCTGACAGCAAGGGATTCCCATCATGGCAGGGGGGCCATCAATTGTCCATGGACTGGTGTCTTCCCTTACACTTACACCCCAAACCTTAAAACCCAAACCCCAAACTTCCCTACACCCTAACATGTTATTACGGGCAGATGATGAGCATAACATTCAGCGTTTGAGGTTCTAGCTTGTAGGTTGAGAGATTTTTGGGTTTAGAGTTCTGTACTGAGAGGCGAATTTATCCTTCAAACTTGGCGAACTTCCTTCCGCAATGTCACTTAAGCACTTTCTGGGCCAAACACCCGCTAGATTCAAGTAACTTTAAATGCCAGACCTTAAAACCAGTAGAGGTATCTTTCGAACGGTTCTGAACGTACGTTAAATGGATTTCGATTGGCTGGCTTTTTACTATTTGATTCAGGTACTTACCTTGAAGCTTGCAAGGCTTAAGACTTAAGATTTAGGGAGATTCACTTGAGTTGCTTACTGACGTTTATTGGGATTCAAAGGCTCCAACATGGCTCCCTGAGCTACCCTTTACGGAGCTTGCATGAGAGGGTCTTTCTTCAGTTATAAAGCCCTTCTAGCATAATCGAAACACAAGCTAACAATAGGAAGGATTTTGAGATGGTGCTTGAAATTCATTGCAAATAGACCTTGAATGATTGAATGATTTACGAATGATTTCGCTGCATTTTAAAATACATTCAGGTGGTCACCTTGAAGGTTTAAAAGGTTTAAGGTTTAGGGAGACTTGCTTATATGGCTGTTCCGACAACTCTGAAAATGAGACTAGGAAAACAGATTCTGAAAATTGATTTGCTTATTGACGTCTGTTTGGAATCAAAGGCTTGACCTTTGCTTCCTGAGCTACGTCTTATCGAGCTGCGTGAGAGGTTCTCTCTTCATTGAGAACCCGGGGGATCTGCAGCATAATGGGGCTCGGACATTATTCTAGGGGGAGACCTGGGGGCGCCCTCGTTAATCCATGCCCGCTAATATTAAGTCCTCAATTTTCCATATGGGTTCCCCAGGGTTCCAAACTTTGAAATCTGCACCCCCAAAGTCTCAAGCCTAGTAAAATTCAAACCTGCATCTCAACAACCTACGCCTGAAGCCCTAAAGCCTAGACACGAAGCCCTTCCCCCTAAACCCGAAATCCTGCAATCCTACACTCTGAATCCTACACAATTGTTGGGGAGAGTTCTCCGAAAAGTTTCTGACGTCTCCAAGAAACCTTCAAGTGGGTGTTTTCGGTGTTTTAAAGTAGGGGGAGAATGTTTGCTTACAGGGATATCCTGACAAAACAGGAGCTTGCCTTATGACCATCTCGGTGACCCTAAACCCTAGAACCCCGAACCCTAAATTCCCTACACCCTAAATCCAAAACTCGAACCCCTAAACCTTTGAAGAAGAAATTCTGAGAAAGGCTTGGACCTAACCCTCGAGCCCTCAACCCTTAAACCTTAGACCCTAGTATTCGGAACAGTTACCGTGTAATCTTTGCGCGTTTTCTTAAGCGCTTTTGAGCAAGCAGGAGCGGCTCTTGCAAGACGCAGTGAAGCAAAGGACCTTTAGTAGGGTTGAGGATTTGGGCTTGAGGATGCGGATTTTAGGGTTTAAGGGGTTAAGGGTGTAAGGGCTTGAGGATTTAGGGGTTTGAGGATTTAGGGTTAAGAATTCAGGATTTAGGGTTTAGGGTGTAGGATTTGCTTGGATACTGCTGCCGCCCTACAACAGTTGCCCAACACCCTATAATTGCGACTCTCTCTCTCTCTCTCCCCCTCTCTCTCTCCCCCTCTATGTGACCGGTAGAGGGTGGGACAGTAACCCAGGTTGAGTTTGTGCTTGTGGGTGGGGAACCCAGGGTTTAGGATTTAGCGCTTAGGGCTTAGCATCTCGGGGCTAGGGAGTTGGGGCGAGCAAGTTAGGATTCAACATCAAGGGTGGGCCCAGGGTGTAGAGTTGAGGGTTTGGTGTTCAGAATTCAGAACCTAGAAGGTCAAGCACTACAGCACGGAATCTTCTCTCAAGGTCATGCCACTCACAGACTTGTCGCAGCTTTAAAATGCAAGCTTGTGGGTTTAGGATGCATAGGGTTTTGGATGGAGGGCTCAGGGTTTAGAGGATTGCGGGCTACGCATCACTTCCCGGACGACGCGGACTCAGGAAGTAGGTTGATGTCGGGGATAGCTAGCGCATTATAGAGGCTATGACATGGCATGTGGTGGTGAACGTATATCGACCTCGGACCCTAAGCCCTAAATCCTAGATCTTCGTACCTTAGGTGGACCCTCCACCCAGCAATAGTGACTATAAGGGATTTGGATGACTACATTAGGGTCCTTCTACATTCCTATTATACCACATTACAAGGGGGGGGTCTACCTAACCTAGACCCTAAACCCTAAACCCTAGGGCTCGAATCGCCTGATACAGGAATAGAGAGCCCCAGCAGTAGTCAGCCATACTGCGCAAACATCCTCCTCGATCACCTGCTTGGCACCGTAAGCTGAGAAAGGTCAGGTCCAAGGTTCGTTGCAAGCTGCGATTGCAGCAACCTCTATCCAGACTCCAGCTTGAGACACTTGCCTGGCACCACGCCACTCATCCGAAGCAACGGCGCACCCTGCTTGCAATGACATGGTCCAAGGGCGGACAGGGCAAAGGTGGACATGGATATTCTGGATATGGGGGTTGGTCCTACTGGCGGGGGGCGGGATCACCCAAGGGCAAGGGCAAGCCACCATGGAAAATGCAAGCAAGCCTGGCGCCTTCCCACACTACGACTCCATCCCCAAGCCAGAGAAACAGGCTCTGGTGGAAGTGGCATCAAGCAGCAACGGAGATGGATACGTGAGCGAATTGCAACGCGCAGTCAACCAAGCAAGAAAAGCAGAGCAGAGGGTCAAAAAAATCGCCCAAGAAAAGATAGATCGTATGACACAATGGAAGTCGTACGAAGCAGAATTAAAGAAATGCTATTCGATAGAAAAGAACAGATTCAGAAATGCAGTTCTGAAACTGGAGAAGGACGAGTCAGAGGCAATGGCGGATCAGGCTTCTGCGAGGGAGGCCTTGAGAAAAGTAGCTATAGAGCCGGATGCAGACATGCATGGGCCGCACATGGAGACCAGCGACAGGGATTTCGAGATGCTACTGGGAAACACGGTGGCAGAGGAAGTTCAGGAAGAAGACATGGATGCAGTCATTCAGAGAGCCATTGCCGAGAAAGCGAGCATGAAACATGGATCAGACAGAGCCGGCCCCGGACAGATCCCTATAGAATTCAGGACGCCCAAACGCCCTGTTGTAGGCATGCCTTCTACACCTTTGGGCCAGCGTATCGACAAGGCTGCTGTGCCAATGCCGCCAGATCAGAATGGCACTACAGGGATTCCTCATGGAGCTTCTCCCTTGAGTGGATGTGCAATTTCAGATCCTTACATGACCGCCGTCACACCTGGGAATGTTGGGCAGAGACCAAGCCCTCAGAACCCAGCTATCCGACATGTAAGCCCTGCAAGTGGAGGTGCCAGAGCCAGGGAGAATCTGGGTGTTCGCACATCAGTCAAGGAGTCAACCAAGGTCATGCAGCAGAGGCCTCGTTGCTCGCCAGGTTTGGCGGAAAAGCTGGAGGCACGAAGGGCGATTATCGAAGAGGAAGCTCATCGAAGGCAGCAGGAGGTTCAGGCGACAGGGGGATGGATGGGACCGCCGGTTCCAATTGCTGGATCTTCAAACCTCAGTGCTCCAAGCGCAGGATCAACAGCTGCCGATGGACAGGGGAACCATGTCCCTGCTATGCACATCCTCGACGACGACTTCAGCGACGAAGACCCAGCGGTGCCACAGGTGGAGCAAGGACTGCAAACCATGGAGTAGCAGGACGTCAAGAAGATCTTCATGTACAAGCAGACCATAAGCGTTTTGAAGTACTGGCGATGCAAAGTTGAGGCTCTCATTACCACTACTTGGAGGGCCGCCCTGCTTTTAAGTACTTAGGCAGTTTAAGGTACATGACGTGTACTTATAATTGCAATTATAAGTAATCTAAGTGGTGATGTAAATTGTGTAAGTATCATTATAACAAGGGCAAGTATGTTGAAAACACATAGGATGTTTAATAAGTACTTCTGGCTTTCTGTATGTACATATTCCAAGGTCTAAGTTGTTAGGCGAGTTAGTATTTAGTTGCGACACATTTAACAAATACTTACGTTGGTACTTAGATGTCATTTTTCTAAGTATGCTAACTCGGAAAATGCACTTATCGCTAAGTACGCTAAGTGGGTTACGCGGGGCTGTCGCTAAGTAGGATAAGTGGACTTACGGCTAAGTAGGCTAAGTGGGTTAGGCCTCCCCAAGGCTAAGTAGGCTAAGTTGGTATAAAGTATATTGGGGTACCCCGTAACCCACTTAGCCTACTTAGCCGGAGGGGCCCCTAACCTACTTAGCCCACTTAGCCATAAGTGGCTCCTAAGTTGGAAAATCTACTTAGCCCAGTTAGATTTATGTGCCGTAACTCACTTCGCTAAGTGGAATAAATGCCTCCCATTCTAAGTGCTGTAATTCAGTTACGCACCACTTACGCATAAGTGGCGTAAGTCCTACCAAATTCACCAACCACTTATAACCAGGGCGGTCCTCCAAGTAAGGGGGTATGTGATTTCCTTGCGGGCGATTCTGGTGTCAGGGGTTGGCGACGGGGTGGCCGCCCTTGCGATCACAAGGGGGGTCATGTGCCGGCGGAGCCTTCTCCCCTGATTTGTTACAGATTTTCACTATTTCAGAGTCTGGAGTGTGATACATGCTGTGAATCCTTCAGAAAGTTGGCCGTACGAGCCAGCTACATGTCGGATGTTTTGGGCAGACGTGTTTTGGTGTCCACTTCAAACAGGGAGCTTTCGCTTCAGACATGTTGCCATGGCGCTGAGCTCAGCAAATCTCCGAGTAGCTCTAGCGACCTCAGGGGGGTTGATGGTCGAATGGGCTCTCGATTAAGCCCATGGCGCTGCTTATCATTTACATTTGGGGTCAATCTCTACATGCTAGCTTCCTGCCAGCATGTCGTTTTGGGTTTCTACATATGCAATCTTGAAAGTGAAGCTCTTCGATGGACATCACTGGCTACTCATGTTGTGCTGTGCATCGACTTTCCTCCGGCAACGGGGTGGCTCTCTTTCTTTTCGAGCAGGGGGTCATGTGCCGACGGAGCCGTTGAGGTTGCTTGCATATGCGCAAACGAAGGCTTGTGGGCTTCATCACTTCAACATTGCAATACTTGTGATCTTGGGATTGTACAGCTGACTGGGATTGTTCCCCTGCACCGGCAAATTATGCTGTCAGCTGAGCCCCATATCACAAATATTAGTGAGGATCGGAACGACGACTATTTCTTACATGCATGCGGTTCGTTGAATCAAGCTTCACAATACTTTCATAAGGAAGATGACGTGACATCCTTTGAAACTAAGCAGTTCATCAGGACCTTTCGCAATCGGTTTGAGAACGGCATCTACATTTCGATGTGTTTGCTGTGTGAAATCTTGAGTGCTCTCTTGATGCGAGTCGGTGAGTCGACGGTGCAATTCTTCATCACATTCTTACTCGTCTTTGGAGGGTATTGTGTCAAACTGCTTCTATACGCCATTGGCTTGCGTGGAGGCAAGTTCAATGCTGACAACCTGCTTCGTGTGGGAAGAAGTAGCTTAGATGGCATACCATTGGGCCTTGGAGCTGGTACCACAATTTCTGGGGACGTCTTCCTAGGAATCAGTGTCTTTTCGCCTCGACTTCAGCAAGAAATTGCCAAACGTCAGGCTATAAGAAAGCCACAGCGTGCAGCGTATTCCATGCATCTCTGGATCTTTTGCATTCTGCTTGCCACACTGATGCAACCTGCTGTAGCTGGTTCAGGGAGGCGGGACGGAGTGCATCCAGCCGGTTTTAGAGCCAATCCAAAAACTTAGACAAGCTGTGATCAACAGACGAGGAGCCTGTAGGCACACTGACTCTCCTACCACACCTCCTGAGCCAGATTCACCGGAATCCTCTGATGACAATTTCTGGAATGGCTCTACCTATTATCTGAAGTTGTGGGGCCTTGGCGTGGTACAAGAAAGCCTGATAGTCTCCTTCAGACAGGGATTGGATGTATGGAGAGCTTCTGAACTCATTATACCGGATTCAGACGTCGCTCACGAGTCCGATGCTGGACGATTTGTACCCATACGTGCATCCGTCATCAATGATTATTACCCACTGGTTTGGCTTCCAGACTGGTGCGAAGCTGCAGATGGTGCTCTTCTCGTCATTGATTGTACGTTACTGGGGCGCGACATCTTTCCAATCTGGTATCCGCGCAGGATTCTCACTTGCGCGCAGTTGGCAGAAGAGCTTTGGTACATCTTTCAGGAAGAGGCCGATGTGTACATTTTTTCACTCTTCCATAGCCGCGAACCTATGGGGATTGAAACTAGATACGTGGCTAGCAATGCATTGACAGTTGTGCTGCAGGGAGACCCTTTCCCACCTTGCGGGCATGGCAACAGTGAAGAAGCTTTCCTGAGTTTCAGTTCTTGGGGACTGCAGACTGACACCTTGCAAGAGCCTCCTCCTGACATTGAGTGGGAAAGCTGCCATGTGCAGATGGACTACGATGGTGTAGTGCATGTCCTGCAGGCCGGCACTTTTGAGCGAAGTGACGAGAATATACCACTACTGATCAATCGCTTCGCGGGCTCACCATGTGATAAGCAAATTGTATTTGCTAAATCCATGCCGGGGCGTATCACCTGCTTTGGCCGACCGCTATACAAAATGTTTGCAGTCTACGACGCCCCGCATTCTGAGCAAGAAGCTTGCGTTTTTCTGGTGCTTCGAGGGATAGGTCGAGATGGTTTCTCAACAACCATGGCGAGGACCTATGCGTCTCAGCAGAAGGCCTTGGAAGATCTTAACCTTGAAATTCCGCATGTCCCGGGGTATATCCCATACATTGCGGGTTGCAGGCATGAAAACGGACAACTGTGCTTTGAAAATGGGGATGTGATTTCAATCCATTTCGTTTTGGAGGAGATCTCACCCTTTGCTGGTAGTCCAAGTGACGACACTTCGGTGTTTGATAGTGACTCTGAAGGGTTTTCAGAAGATGATTGCGATGGCGATCAAGTTGAACCATGTGGCCCTGGCACTTTGACAAGGGGTACCCAGTCTTTCAATGCATCCGCAGTCATTGGAGGACACCAACACAAGACCACAGCCTGCATCGATGAAATCAAGTGGAGCGGTGCTGATGATATTGACGACGCCTTTAGTGAAGGCAGGCACGGGGACACCTCTGATGGATGTATGCTGGTTTCCATGATCAGTGTTGGCGAAACAGACTCAATGACCGGGACCTGGGTTGGGGCTCCAGAGACCCATCTTGAAGACGGTTCCCGGAATAGACAAGATTCTGTTGACGCTGGCCATTTCAATGTAGCTGTGACGGATGCGATTGATAGGAAAAGGAACCCCGACATCCATTTTCATGGCGATACTTGGAATCGCCAGCACGCTGGTGTCCCTACTTTGAGTAGTATCATTGAAAGGCACCAGGTTGGCTCTAGAGGCACACCTGGACCGAATATCATCCATGGGCAAAGGTTGCCTTATGCTGCGCGACTTCGTGTTTTCGGTCTGTCTCTATTGCATTGCCTCGTCAGTTCTAAAGCTGTGATTCTGCCTTGCTGGGACACAGCAATTTCTTCTCAGAGTCAACATCCTCCAGTAAGCAGCTTTGACTGGCATGTTGCTGCCGGCCAACAGGTGCACCAGAATGGTAGAGGATATGGGCCCTCCCTAACTGGTACACAGAGACGGGATACGTGGGCCTTGGGTCGTGATTGTTTGTCCGGATGGCAACAGTGGTGGGATCGCAACGACCTTGAGCCCGACAAGTCTCGATCAGGCGTCGGACATGAGTTCATCACCCTCCTTGAACAGGCTAAAGGGGAAGCATTCCGGAAGACCTGCTATGAGCTGGCTTTGTTCTTCGATGAGCAGCATGGTAAATCCACCTGGGTTGGGGGAGATGACGTCGATATCGAGCAGAATCGGCCCACAATTCGGGAAGTCTCCCAGCGCGCTGGGCTCAAGGGAAGTGACAACCTGAAGGGTGACAATCCATCTGTACAGTGTACATGCCAAGATGGGTCGCATAGATATGCATCTGATGCCGCAGTAGGTCATCCCACAATGCCTAAAGGCAAGACTCTTGCCCTTGATGAGCTCATAGAGCGCAGGACGGATGATCCTAGAGTCTGTCATATGGCTAGTGAAGCTAATCTTGACATGCTTGAATGGTTGCAGGAGGGATACCAGCTTGATCGCATGTCACGGGAAGTTGGCCAAGTGGGGCGCTTGCGTGAGAGCACCGTACGGGCCCTCAGCAGTCTGAAAGTATGGAATGGGCATGAGGAGGTCCATGAAGTTCACTTCTACACTGATGGTTCCTTTCGGGACAAAACGTGTGACATGGCATGGTCAGTCGTTGCTGTTGCTAGACTGAAGGAGGAGTGGTCGTTTGTCGGCTTTTTCTCGGGACAGCTTGTCCTTAAAAATGAGATAGAGCGCCCGCAGCCTTCGGCGTATCTTGCCGAGGTGTTTGCTATCCTTCATGCCATGGTGTTGGCTAGCACCGCACAGACCAAGGTCACCATCATGTATGACTGCACGGCTGCCGCTGAAGTTGCTAGGCATGCTAGCAAACAGACCGGACACCTTTGCCAACAAATGTCTGCGCTTGCGGTCATCCTTCGCCAAATCGGAAAGTGGCCTGATTGGGGCCACGTTAAAGGACACTCCGGTGACCCCTTTAATGAGCTTGCTGATGTCGTAGCTAAAGCGGCATGTAATGGAACCTATGTTCACTCACCACATGAAGAGGACAGAATCCTTGTTTCAATTGGCGAACAATGGCTTGCTTGGATATGGCCTCATGTCGCTGCTCTTAGTGATCCGTTGTGCTGGCCATGTTTCGATCGTGACGGACAGGTCTTTGAGCCTAATCATTCTCCCTTTCTGGAATGTATCTCCCAGGCACAGGCCCCCCGTTCATGCACACAAGAGGGGCATGACACTCAGCGCGATGGTGCCAGATTTGATATGAATATAGCTTCCTATAACTGCCTTTCCCTCAAACTTACTGGTCAAGTGGAATGTATTGAAGCTGCTTGTGCTCAGCGCCATTTACATGTGGTTGGACTCCAAGAGACGAAAGTTCAGTGGAGTGGATCTGTTCATTCTTCCAACTACTTGCGTGTAGGGGCCTCTGCCAATCAAAGGGGACTTGAGGGATGCCAGTTGTGGTTCAGAAAGGGAATTGACTTTGGTATTTGGGATTCCGGGGATTCCTTTGGTTGGGATTTCTCCTCAATTGCGGTTGTTCACCAGTCTGAGCGATGTGTTGCTGTTAGTGTTAGGGCTGGAGGGCTTCAGTTCGTTTGCATTTCGGCACACGCCCACACTACTTGCGCGAAAGAGGGTGATGTCAGGGAGTTCTGGAAGTTTCTTTCTGGGGTTGTTACGGGTCTTCCCCCCAAAGCGGTTAGGTTATTCTTTCTCGATGCCAATGCTCATTTCGATGAGCATGTGCCTGCCGATGGCTTTTACCTCCCCACCAACCTCAATGCTCAATTGCTTCTGGAGTTTGCTCAAGCTCATAGCCTCGTTCTGTCTGACATGTGGACCCCGAATGGAGATGCTATCTTTACTTGGGTCAGCCCTCAGGGACACTACAAGTGCCTGGATTTCATTGCCGTGCCGCAATGTTTCAATGGGTACTTTCAGGTTCAGGGTTCCTGTGACGTTCTTGATAGGTTTGCCGGGTTTGATCACTTTATGCTCGTGGCCAACATGTGCTTTCATCAATCTGGACAGATCAAGACCGGCAAGGAGGCTAGACTTGATTGTCGTGCCATGTGTACGGAGGAGGGTCAAGCTAAACTGTGCAACATATTCCAGAATGTTCCCCAAATTCCCTGGACCATGCATGCTTCTCAGCATTGGGACGTTGTCTGCAAGTATTTGCAAGATGCCTGTAGGAGAGAGTTTCCTATGAAAAACCAGGGTCCCCGTAAAGCCCACATTGATCTTCAGACTTGGGAACTGCTTGGAGACCAAAAGCATTTGCGCTACTTGCTTCGATTCAAGCGCATCTACATTGGCAAGCAGATTTCGTTTATTTGTTTACGGGCTTGGCGGTTGATTTGTTCTGGGAATGGTGTTGTTCAGGGACCTGGGGCCTTTTTGAGCATTGAACGGGTTTGTAGACACCACAACTTTAGTGTCGCCTTGTTGTGGCAGCAACTTAACGTGGTTAGGCATAGAGTCGGGAAAGCACTTCAAAGCTGCCAAGCCCAGAGAGTCAGAGCTTGCTTCGAGGAAGCCAAAACTCAAGGTCCAAAAGCCATGGCTCAACTTATGGCTTCTATCACCAAGAAGGGACGTAGGTTTAGGCCCCCTAAGATGTTACCCCCTCTGTTTGATGATAAGGGAGCCATTATTGCAAGCAAAGCTGAAGTGATGGAACAACTTGGCGATTTTTTCGCCAAGGCTGAGAAGGCTGAAAAAATTTCCCGGCAGGAATATGTGCAGAAGTCTGAGCAGGCTATTCCACCTTCACACGAGACATGGAGAGCTTCTGATGTTCCCCATGTTGGTCAGTTGGCCAATGCTTTTAGGAAGCTCAGGAACGGGACTGCCCCAGGGGCATCTGGATTGCCTCCTGAAGTCTTCTCGCAGGCCTCACAACGTGCTGCCATGACTTTCTTTCCGCTGTACCTCAAGGGAGTTTTTAGGCACGAGTTCGCTAGCGGGCTTTTAGGGGCTTGCGTGGCTGCCATCCCTAAACCCAATAAGAACCCCCACTTTGCGTCAGGATGGAGGTCTATTGCCTTGCAGGAGTCCGTTTCAAAAGCCATTGCCTCAATGTTTCGAGGTGAGTTGGTTCGGGCATTCACGCAACAGGCCGACACGGCGCAGCTAGGAGGCAGGCCTAAAGGGCCTTTGGGTGTGCCGGCTCATCTGATACAGGCACATTTGCGGAGGATGGAGGTTATTGGACGCAGTGCGGCCGTGATCTTCGTCGACGGTGCCCAGGCCTTTTACAGTGTCTACAGGCAACTCATCGTAGGATGCGATGCTGCAACCGTTGAGACTGAGCTGTTGATCGAGCTTGTGCACTCATTGGCAGATGATGAGATTGTCCGTGCTGATTTGTTCCGTGTGCTTGTGGGTCCGACCGTTTTACAAACAGGTGGTGTGAGTCATGCCATCTGTGAGTACATGCGGGCCAGTCTTCGCAATACTTATTTCCAGACAGACCCAGCTTCGGACACTATCTACCGGACGCTTGTCGGCACGGTTCCGGGCGCTCCACTGGCGGACGTCCTGTTTCAGTTGGCCATGACGCGATTCCACTGCCGAGTTCGCGAAGCTCTAAAGACCCAAGGTTTGCAAGTTACTGTCATACATCCCGTCACGCATGTTGTCCTCTCCTCATCTGTTTCTGCATGGGTTGACGACTTAGCGGTGCCAATTGAGGCTCAGTCCGCGAATGAGCTCATACCCAGAATTGTATGTGCCATGCAGACGGTTGAGGAGAAATTGCGTTGCACTGGTGTTGAGGTTAACTTTTGTCGCGGCAAGACAGAGGCCTTGGTAGCTTGGCGTGGAGCTGATGCTAAAAAGCTCAGACATTACTGGTGCATTGAGTGTTGTGGACGTGTTGAGGTTCCGTTGCGTGGTCGGTCGCCGGCTTGCCTTCACCTTGTTGACAAGTATGTTCATCTCGGATCACTTGTTTGCTCAAAAGGGCATGTTGTCGAGGACATACGGCATCGAGCTGTTCTTGCGCGCGCCTCTTTCAAAGCCGTCAAAGATCGTTTGCTCCGTAACCCGTGCTTGTCTCCAACTGAAAAAACCAGACTGATCATCCAAGGACCTGTGGCTAGCTTTATGCATGGGGCTGGCACCTGGGTCCTTACCAATGGGCGTAAGGGGCGGGCTTTTAAAGCCTATAACGGGGTTCTTAGCGGATTCATGCGGTCCAGTTTGAGGCCAATCACTGGATGGAGTCCCAGAGGCCTCAATGATGAGGAGGTCTGCCTGCTCCTTCGAGCTTTCAACCCCAGTCGGTCCCTATTGGTTGCTCGCTTGAGACATCTTGCTGGTGTTGCGGCTTGGCTTGATGACTACGCGTTGGTGGTCTTGTTGGAAGAAGCTACTTGGTTGCGAGTTGTCATGCAAGACTTGGTTGAGTTGAACAGTACTGTTGCTCTTGGGTTGCAGTTGCCAACGTCGCTTTGTCTTGAAGAGTGGCTTGCTTTTCTTTGTCAGTTTGTTGCTGAGCGGGATGCCTTCAAAGCAGCTATCCGCACCGCCATTCGTAAGTGGTCAAATGGAGATGATAGACTGCGAGTACGTGCTGAAGAAAAGGCTGCTTGCTATACGAAGCTGTTTGACAGTGGAGGCGTTGTGTGGCGGATGCGTGACAAGTCGCATTGTGTTGGACGGGCCTTTGAGTGTGACATTTGCAAGAGTGCCTTCTTGAATAAGGCCGCGCTCGGGTCTCATCGGAGACGCGTCCATGGCATCAGGTCAGCCAGAAACTCACTTGGCGGGCTCACTGCATGTTTGAAATGTGGTGTCGAGTTTTGGTCGTGCAATAGATTGTGGGATCATGTTCGCCGAAGACCTGCTTGCCTCATCGTGCACCTTGAAAGTGACCTGAACTTTGGCAGCATTGATCATAAGGCGGCCAGTGCTCAGATGCTGCCATCCACACCTTTTGTCGGCCCTGTTCCGTTTTGGGCGACGTTGAATCCGGTCAGTAGCAGGAAGCATGTCAAAGTCGAAACCTCTCCTAAGGGAATCGATTATTGGAATCGTGTTTGGGATAATCTCGTCCGAGACCTGCAGTCTCAGTGTAGTCCTTCTGGCATTAGCGATTTCATTCGGAGATTCCGGCAAGAGGATGACTGGAAAGCTGTGGCATCGGAGGCCCTCGGTAAGCAAGGTGGCCTCAGAGAAGTGTGCCAGGTCATTTTAGATGGCCATGGCACCATTAGGGGCTACCATGTGATTTCCTGCTCTGACACTTGGGTTGTGTGCCAAGAGGGCATGCAGGCAGCGGCCTCAGCAGCTCTACTTTTTTAAGGTTATTTTTAAATGCATGGAATTTAATACGCACCTGAGTGGTCTAGCTATTCATGAAGAAGAAACCCTAAACCCTAAACCTCAGCATCCCCACATAACGGCCTCATCAATCCCAATATTATATCAAATGTTAGCGCGGGGGTGCAAAGGGTTTGCAGCGTCAGGTATGTGATCTGCAACGCGTCGGAAGCAGATGAAAAAATCTTCATGTGTATGGGCAGCCCCTAGCAGCTTCAACTCTAGAAGCCCTGTTTCCTCTCGCAAAGGCCCCTCGCCTTGCAACATGGCTTTTGGCGCCGCAGGCGGGCAAGCCGGTGCCGGGCCTGAACTACCCGTTCAAGAACCTCCTGCAGCACATCCACCATGCCCCGAAGAAGAACGAAGAGGGTGGATCTAACGTCTTGGACTTGGGGTTCAAGGCGGCACAAGATCTCCGAGCGCCCCCGTCCTGGGCGAAGAGACAGACGACTCAAAAAACCAAGCAACCCACTCACGAGCTCCCGGCGCATGGGCTGAGCTTTCTGGCTGGGTCCCTGGAATGTTTGGCCGAGCTCTGCGACGCCGAGCCCAGCCTCTTCGGGACCTTCGCGACCGACTACAAGGCCCTCTACACAAAGTTCGGTCTGGCAAAGCACGTTCAGGCCTGGAGTTTGCTAGCATGTTTCTGCGTGAGCTCGTGCGTTATGTGTGCGTGTACCGTGACTTGCTCCTTGTTCGCCCCTGTTTCGGCCAGGTGCTGAAGGCACAGGACTACACCGACCTGTCTGTGGTGGAGGAAGATACCAAGGTGGCAGTGAAGGCGGTCCTCAAATTTGCCGCTGAGACGGGCGCTGGGCGGCGTTCGCCAATGCCATGCCGAAAGCCGCGTTGGCGTACGGAACGCTGGGCCAGCTCCTCTCAGCATCGGCTCTGCTTCACTCGCCAGACTTCTGGGCTGAAAGCACCGTGGCAGAGGGTCCTCTGCATGCACATACCATGGACTTTCGACTCGTAGCTCGTGGCTGAAGAAAAATATGTTTTGGGCCCATTGCTTACCCAAAGCGTCAACCACAGCGCCTGGGTCGAAACATACGTCGTAGACTAGCAGGAGAGAGCGCGCGGCATCGTGTGTGATCCTAGCCTTAGAGGACTCAGGTCATGGATTTCACGCTGGACGAAAAGGAGCCTGAGTCCGGCGCCCGGTGACCAGTCAATTGAAAGGCGTGGCTTTCTCTCCGTTTGCTTTCTCCTCTCAGGACGGAGCCAGTGTATCGCTTCTGCAAAGTCACAGTGGTACAGCTGGGTCCAGGAAAGAAGAGACTTCCAGCGGGATCCTCAGTGTGCTGGCGTGAAAGCGACTCCGCTATTTTTCACAACCACTTCCTCGGGATCTGGACCTGAAACATGTGGAGGCGCTGCGTGAACCTGTGCATTTGCCAGCCTGGCACCGCGTGGACCGTATTTGACGCAACAGGCTCCATCTTCTTTTCCATTTGCGTTTCTGGATCGGAGACCCTAGGCCCTAAGCCCTGCAGCCCAAACCCCCCAAAATACTGTAGCTTTGATTTTTCCACTATCATTATAGGATTCCTTTCAAACCAGAATCAAAAATATCCCAAAATAAACCCCAGGGTGTTGTAGTTTCCATTTTCTTTCCATTACTCCTGTATACCTTTCAACATACCAGTTTGGGGTGACGGGGCTGGAGGCGAGAGTTTTGGGATTGAGGGTCTAGGGTGTTGAAGGTTTAGGGCTTGCGGCTTAGGGTTTAGGGTGTTAATACTTCGACACTTAGGGTCTGAGGTTGAGGGTTTAGGGGTTTTAGGGCTTCAGGGTTCAGATTTCGGCGTTAGGGTTCACGGTTCAAGGTTTTTAGGGCACAGTGTTTAGGTTTTAGGGTTCGGGCTTTAGAGTTCAATGGTCTGCCAAGATATGCCGAACAAATGGGGTGCTAGCTGCTGCTCCGTGGTGGGTTGCAGATGTGCGCCAGATGCTGCACAAAGGGATTGGACGCGGGGCATCGACCAGATGATGGCGGTGCTTCTGCAGTGCTAGGCGTGATGGAAGTGCTTAGTCGAACGTACAGTATGTGTTGTCCGACAGATGGCTCTTCATCCTAGAGTCTTAGAGGCGGGCTGATGATCTGGCTGCTCAGGTAGCGTTTGGAGTTTTTCACTGATATATTCGTGATGCCTAGCAACAGACTCTGCATGTCAACCTCGCCTTTCGACAACAACGTCAAATCTCAAAGGCCCACATATCGGCCTATGCACAATGTCAACATTGGGATGTACCAAGACGCTCGGTATGGGCTTGTCAGAAATGTAGAAATGTGCGCCAGGAATCGTTATGATTCTCCGCAAGGCATCGCCAACAGATAAGCCGTGTCTTCCAGACGCTTTTGGATTCTCTGAGGATCAAGCCAATACAGTACTCTGAATGCGGTACTATATTGCTGGAATCCCTGAAATGCCGCACCCCAAACCCCTGAACCCAACATCCTGATCCCTGGCCCTGAACTGTAATTAGCCCGAATCCGTCATAAAAAGCTATGCACTCTGATCAGCCCTAAACACTAGAAGTCCAACCGCCCCTTGTACCTTTAACCTTTAACCCAGAATAGCCCTGAACCATAAACCCTAAATAGTCTTCTCCACCTCTGTTCCATTACATCATATATACCCTATATAACCCCTATGTATCCCACAAACTCGAGACCCTGATCCCTAAACCCAAGCACTTAACCCAATCCCCACAGCTTACATCCCTTAATCCCGTAAGCGCTAATCCCCAAAGCTTAATCTTTATACCCTGATCTTTAATCCCTAAACCCACATCCGTACGCCCTAAGCCCTACATCCTCAGCCACGCAGGGCCAATCAGCTCGTTCTGCCTTTCTACACGGCAAGTTCTTCGCTAGCAAGAAGTCTTTTTTTCCTGCTGAAGGTTTAAAGTTTCGGGTTCCGGGTTTCGAGTATTGGAGAATCAAATGAGGAAGAAAATGAAAGTGACATGGAAACTGGGGGTATATAGGGATTTATATATATGGTTGATACTAAAAAGGTCTGGGGTTGGGATTTGGGAGGTTTGGGTTTATTGTTTCAGGGCTTCATAGGGGGTGTAGAAGGGGTTTCATAACAGTGTACAGGGATGATATCGGGATCATGCAAAAGGAACAGAAACTACTCTTCACGGCTGAAGGTTTACGGTGTATAGCGCTTGGGACTTAGAGTTTGGACCGGGTGGGTGTAGGGTTTAGGGTGGGCCCCTGCTCAGTAACAGTTGGTTAAATATTATAGTACAATTGTATGTAGCCCTTGGCAGGGGTACGTTTGATCTTTTATTTGTCTTAAAAACTATTACCCGCAATCCCTACATAATCCTTATAGGCCTTAGAAATTCATTTTCTTAGGGCCCCCCCAGCCTAGCCTAGTTAAGATGACCATTATTGTAGATTGTTACCTTACTGGTTGAGGCAGTACCCAAGGTTCGTAGTTTACAGGGTTTAGGATTTTCCGGTGTAGGCCGTGGGGCGCAGGCAAGCTTTGAGTTTGGGGTTTGCTGTGTATGGCGTAAGGCATCGCGTTTGAAGTTTAGGATTTGTCAAGTCGCATGAAAAGGTAATTTTGGTTAACACCAAAGCCAAAAGGGGTCTACAGGGCTTTCACATGAAGAAGCGCCTTGTGGAAGGACGTTCAGGCCCTCCTCAAAAAGGCTTTTCATGAAGACACTGACTGCAAAAAGTCTAAGTAAAGCAAATCAAGGAGCCCAGAAACCGTTTTAGATGCCCTACACCCTGTTGAGGGCTTAGGGTAGCAGGGCAAGCAACAACCACCCAGACCATGAGAACACAAACATAGTGTCAGGCCCTAGAAGATGTGAACCCTCGACCTTAGCCTGAACACCCATCTCCTAAACGTTACACGTGAGTTTAAAGGATCCGTTTTTGGGCTGTGAAGCGTAAACCCTAAACCCCAGACCCTAAAACATAAACCCAAAGCTGCAAACCGCACCTCCCTGACTCCTAAATCCTAAGCCCCCAAACCTTACGTAAGTGTTTAGGGTTTAGGGGTTTAGGATTGTGCACCCTTAGTTTGGGCTTTAGAGTGTACGGCGTTTTAGTTTTAGGCTTTAGGGTTCAGCTTCTACAGAGCCTCGGTTTTAGGCTTTAGGGTTTACAGCCCCCATAATCCTGAACCCATGAGAGCGCCCTATCCTTAGTCCGAAGCCCAAGCCCTAAATCATCCCCAAGCTTGAGATCTAACACTGTATAGGTCCTGTCAAATGAATTGTACTCGTCAAAGGCGCTCATTTCAAGTTTCATGACCCTTAACCCGAAACCCTAAACAAACAATAAACCCGCAGCCCTTCATCTCAAGTTCTTGATCCCTGGACTCTTAAACCATAAGTCCTACAACCCTAAACCTTCAACCTCAATAAGATAGCAGTTTCCATTGCTTTTCCAGTGTCCCTATATCATCCCTACATACCCCTATATGACCCCTTTGACTTCCATGTTCTTTTCCATTGCTACGAAGTCCCCCGACCCTCCAAGTACACCCTAAGCCCTAAATCTTTATAAGCCCAGTTTCAATTTCATTTTCCATTTTCGGTTCCGTTTGATTCTCCGTTATTGGGGGGTCATATCCCTGAATTCTAGGTATCCCTTATAGTCCTTATATACACCCGAGATAATAGTAGCTTCCCTCTTCTTGTGCATTACCCCAACATACCCCCATATACCCTTAGACTAAGTCCACCTCACCCTAAACCCTAAACTCTAAACCCTAAAGTCTAAACCCTAAACACCAAATAAAACAGTAGTTTCCATGCTCTTTTCCGTTATTTCTAAGTCCCACTGACCCTCCAAGTACGTGGACCAGGCTTCCTCCGGCGTCAGAAGCTGCGCTGCAGCGCTGTGCCAGAACGCATCGAGGCACTGAAGCAGGGTTTGGGTTGCCTTTCAAGGGGTTGTAGGATGGAGAAGCAAATGGAAGCTTCTTTTTGCAGTTTCAGGTTTAGGGAGAGTCGTATAGTCTAAAGCCCAAAATGATTACCAATATTATGGCCATAAAAGGGTTACATAGGGACAAGAAAACGGAAACACATCTTAGGGTTTAGGGTTCAGGGTTTAGGGATATGCTCCCAATAATGGAGAACCAAATGGAAAAGACAATCAACAATTACATGGGAAGTCGTTTCAAACAGGGGGTTTACAGGGAGAACTATCATCTTTAGGTTCTTGATTCCTTGTCTAAACCCTAAACCCTAAACCGCCGGCATAGGGCTCTTCAAGTTGAACTCAACATGATGCCGGTAAGTAATTATTTGGTAACTATTTAATTCATGCTTAGACTTTGAAACCTGGGGTTTAGGGTTTAGGGTTCAGGGCTCCTGCTAAACTCTAAGCCGTATCCTTAGGCTCTTTCACCTACCGAGACCCCAAAGTAAATAGGACCTACATAGAGCTGATTTGAAGGTAGCTGCGGGGTAATGTCCTAACCACCCTAAACTCCTAAACGGTTCCATTGAATTTTCCATGCCTTTTGCCATGTGATCCTCCATGATTGGGCTAATATCCCCAGCACCTAAAAACTGAATATTAGTGTCCATTTTCTTGTCCACCATCCCTGTATACACCTTATTCAGAACCCTGTTTAGCCCTAACTCTCCACCCAAAACTGAGCAGGTGGTAGTTTCCCTAAAGTACTGTTCCCAAAATGGGGGAAATTTGTATAGGGCCCCGTATTATAATGGGAACCCAAATATAGGACCCCGTATTAAAGGGAATTAACCCTAAACCCTAAACCCTAAACCCTAAACCCTAGACCTTAAACCCTAAACCCTAAACCCTAAACCTTAAGCCCTAAACCCTAAGCCCTAAACCCTAAACCCTAAAAAAGGGAATTCAGACTAATCCCCAGGTGGCCGCGGAAGCAAATCGTTTCAACAACCTTTACGCCGTCACGCAGGTCTGGGCCTTTGTTGAAGCACACGGGGTTTAGGGTTTAGGGTTTAGGGGTCTAAGGGTAGAAGTATGGGCCCCTAACATGGGCCCTTAGGCCTTGTTAGGGGGATTCTAGGGACCCTTGAGTATATAGTAGGTATATAAGGATCCCAGGGGTAAGGGCCCATACTAGGGGCCCATGGTTTTAACCTTAGACTTTGTTGAAGCACACGGCGTGGGGGCTTCAAGTTAAGCGCTTAGGATTTAGCTAACTGATGCTTTCCAAAGATCCTAGCATTAGGAACAGTCATGTAGATACTGTGCATTGATGTATTAGCAGAAGCTTGCTTAGCAAGTAAACCTGGAGCCTCAAACCCTACACCGTAAACCCCAAACCCTAAAACCCTAAAACGCTAAACCCTAAACCCTACACCCTTAAACCCGTAAACCCTCAAACCCTAAAACCCTAAATCCTACACCCTAAACCCTTAAACCCTAAAACCCTAAAACCCTAAACCCTAAACCCTACACCGCTTCCTGCCTTGGGATCTCGCAGCGGCGGTCCTTCTTGTCAGCCTTTACATGAGCCATAGTCTAAACTCCTTAAAGGGGGTTATATAGGGGAATATTATAGGGTTTAGGGTTTAGGATTTAGGGTTTAGGGTTTAGGGTCTAAACTCCTTAAAGGGGGTTATATAG
>CAJNIZ010035858.1:0-11966 GCA_905231905.1 Symbiodinium pilosum | reverse complement strand
ATGTGCTATAGTCTAAACTCCCCAAAGAGGGTTATATAGGGGATCATATAGGGGACTATTATATGGGTTACTCCAGGGGATACTAGGAGTTTAGACTATAGCTTATATGGGGAACATATTATATTGGGATTACACAGGGTTCTATGGGGTTTAGGGTATAGGGTTAAGGGTTTCGAGTTTCAGGATTAAGGTTAAACCTCGAACTGGAAGCGCCTTAATTAGCCTTCGGGGCCTGGGCTTCTAACCACCCTGAACCCTTACAGGTTAAAGGAAGGGGTTTGAGTTTTGGGTTTCCTATGACAATCATCATGTCCGCCTTCTTTTCCACTTCTTCCCTTTTGCGCTTGGCCTTCGTCTAAAAATCTAGCCCGAATCCCCTCAGAAACCTTAAACCCTAAATCCTCCTAAGCCCTTATCCTAGAACTTGGGCCATAAAACCAGACCTCACCCCACCTGGCATATGGAACTTACAGGCCTTGATGTTAGCTCTGGTCCCAACCCCCCGCATATCCTGACCCCCAACCCCTAAGCCCTGAACCTGAATCCCAAACAAATGAGTTATAGCCTAAACTCCTAGTAGCCCCTGTAACAACCCCTACAGTAGTCCCCATATAAATCCCCTCTTTCGCTCCGTTTTACGGAGTTTAGACCCTAAACCCTACACCCTACATATTCCTATCTAACCCTATATAAATCCCCCTCTTTCACCACCCCTTTAGGAGTTTAGAGTACAGCTCAAATGAGTAGTACTTTATTTGGGGGTATTCTGGTCCCCAATATAAAGTAACATTATATCATCCTTTTGGGGTATAGTATTCTATATACGGAATATTATCTTACTAGATTCAACCACCAAGAAAACACTACTCACGTGGTTCACCCCCTAAACCCTAAACCCTAAACCCTAAACCCTAAACCCTAAACCCTAAACCGTACTCAAATACTTGAAAGGCGGCGTCTGACCTGGGACTGCGCGATGGCGGCGCAGCAGGGACTGCGGCTGGAGAGCCTCGGTCAAGTAGCTTCCTTTCGGTCCCTCTACAATTTCTGAGGTTAGGTTTCAGGGTTTAGGGTGTTAGGGTTTTAGGGTTTAGGGTTTAGGGCTGTACTTGGAGGATCAGGGGGGCTTAGTAAGCGGGTTTAGTAGTGGGAATAGGTAAGGTTACTATATGGGTTATAGGGGTTCCCCCTGACCCTCCAAGCAGCCACGGATTTTTACTTGCACGCCACGTTTGCCCCGGTGTTTTGGAGGGCCAGGCTAAATAGTTCCTTCATCGATGTTTGGTATATCACGCTCAACTTTAGCAAGGATTCCGAACAAAAGGCAAAGGAAGTACTATAGGGGCCTAATGAAGACGAACAGGGTCTTCATTGTAATAATAGTAGTAGTAGTAATAATAATAGCAATAATAATAGTAGTAATAACAATAATAGTAATAATAATAGTTGTACAGAGACTTTGGAAGGGAATGCTTATATAGGGGATATATTGGGATAATGGAAAAGAAAATGGAAACCCTAGGTCCCTTTAAAGGGATATATAGGGTTATATAGGGGTTATATTGGGGATATATGGGGATAATGGATATTGATAAGTTAATTCACGCTTTAACCTTTAGCACCCTATAGCCCTAAGCCCTAAACACCCTTTAAACCACTGCAGAATCCCAATCTCCATTTCGTTTTCCATGTTGTGGTCCATGGCATTCTCCGCTATTCAGCCCGATATGTACAAATATATCCTAGACCCTAAGCGCTATGCATCCTAAAACCTATAGCATACACAGCCTAAACCCTAAAACCCTTCGAAAGGAAGAAGCCCTAAACCCTACATCCTAAGTTAGGCTCGAAAGGCCCCAAACCCCTAAATCTTAGAAAGTAAATCCTAAACCTTAAGCCGTACATAACCTTAACCCCTGAACCTAAACCCTATATGGGGGTTTCCCAAAATTAGGGGTACCTTTCTGGGGATCCCTGTAATAAGGATTAAAGTAATTTGGGGTCTATATGGGGTCCCCTTATTCTGGGAAAGTACCATATAGCCTTTTTGTGGCCCCAAATCTCCATCAAAGGATGCCTATGGCGGGGATCGTCCGCCTGCTCCTTCCATCCGTGCCTTGGTGATGCGGTTTGGGATTTAGGGTTGTAGGGTTGTAGGGTTTAAGGTTGTAGGGTTTAGGGTTGTAGGGTTTAAGGTTGTAGGGTTTAGGGTTGTAGGGTTTAACCCTAAACCCTAAACCCTAATCCCTACACCTATTTAGGGTGGTAGAGTTTGAGGGTTTCAGGGTTTTCAGGTTTGAGGATTTGGGGAGTTCAGGGTTCCAGGGCTCAGGGTTTGAAGAGTTCAGGGCATCAGATGGATCCAAGGCGGGTCTTTGTTGCCCTGGTTTGGGGTTTAGGGGTTTAGGGGTTTAGGGGTTTAGGGCTTGGGGTTTAGGGTTCAGGGTCTAGGGTCTAGGGTTTAGGAGGATACCGCGCAATCCTTGAGAACCAGCTAAGAGCCCTAACAGAATCTATGACCCTCAGGCTCAAAACTTGAACATCTCACCCAAGCCCGTAAACCTTAACTGGTAGTTTCCAGCTTCTTGCCCATTACCCCTAAATATCCCCCTATATAATCCTTACATGACCCGTATGATATGGTAATTTACAGTTTCTTTTCCATTAATTATCCATACATTTTAGTTACCCATATATCATCCCTGACACGGACCCCTATATGTCCCTATAACATTGTAGGTTCATTCACTTTTCCACTCTATATTATCAGTATAACACCTATATATCCCGGGGTAATACCAAAGTCTTAGGTCTTCATTACTGGCCTTTCTTCCAGGGCTTCTGAAACTAGTTTAGGGTCTATGTAGGGTTTGGCTAAATTCACTAAGCACAACTGCAAGCACAAGAAAGCAACAATCCAACCCATCATTGCACTGCATTGCTTGAAGATCCATACCCCCCTCCCCCCTTCCCCCCTAAACCCTAAACTCTAAACGCTCTACCACAAAAGCCCAGGCCCCGAACCCTGTCAAGTCATACACCCACCCGACCCTTGCCAAAAGCTCGGAATCCTTCACCCAACTCGTGAATGGTTTGGGGTGTAGGGTTACCCTAAACCCCCCACCGAAACCGGAACCCCCCAACTCTAAACCCAATTGCCTGAGCCGTATACTCCCTGCCCTAAGCCCAAAAACCAAACCCCAAACTCCAAACTACCTAAACCGCATGCTATTACCATAAAACCTCACCCCCACTGAACCCTAAACCTTATACTACCCTATTCCCGAGTCGAGAAGAAAGGACCCTATACCCTAAACCCTGAGCCCTAAACCTTCCTGAAGCTTCAGAGGTTCCTTGGGCTTTCTGGGACCTGGCCCTCTGCGAAATACGCTTCCTGAGCCTTTGAAGGCCAAGGGTTTCGGGCTCGTGGGATGTTCGTTAGCTAGCGTTCAAGGTTTGAGGCTAGAGTCTAGGGGGGGGTCACCTGGAGAACGTAATCAGGTCTAGGGTATGACCGGGTACGACTCAGGTGATGCTTATGTGTTCTGGAAGCGCCCTAAACTCTAGAAGGATTTAGGGTTTGGCTTTAATGAGGACGAGATAGACCAAGATTGGACGGCAGTTCTCCATTGATTAGCAGTAGCAGTCATGCGAGAAGCCCAAGAAAAGGTTCATGGTACAGTCAGAAAAGGACGCCCGCGCACACCCCTCCCCCAATTTCATGACCCAACTTCCATGAAACTCGCTCTACACACCTACCAACACTAAGGAACGCAGTGTTTTCAGGCACAGTTTTGGGGGTTACAGGCAAATTTGGGGCAGTGTTGAGGGTCGGGACTTGGGCTTGCGAAAGAGGATCAAGGTGTTGGATGTGGGTGGGTGAAGGGCGTAGAGGGTTTAGGGTCTAGGGGGCTTAGGGTTTTTAGGGGTTAGGGGATGGGGATCGCCTTAAGTTCAGCATACTCCGGGTCCCCACAAAGCGTTTCCTATCCCAATATGGGTCCCTCAATTAGATTTTCTCCATCTTGGGAGCAGTACGTAGGCCAAATTTTGGCCAAGTCCCGTATGTCAAGGAACAAGTTTTCCAGAGGTGCTCAGGGTTCAGATGCAGATGGGTGGTTGTCAAAATTATGGTCCCTTTTTGGATACCCTAAATATTAGGTGCCGTATTATAATAGGGACCCAAAAAGGGATCCATAATTTTGACAACCACCCATATATCCCATTATAGTAGTTTCCATTTTCTTCTCCATTATCCCCCATATAACCCCAATATAACCTAATATTACCCTAATGGGCACCATAATTTTGACAACCACCCAGATATTGTTGTTACAGGGCCTCCCAGAGCTCCTCCCCAATATCTGTTTAGTTCCCAAAAATGTGTTGTAATGAACGTGGGTTTGTTTACAAGAGCAGCCTGGAAATAGTTGTTTTTGGGGGTAAGGGCGTCTTTACCCTAAACCCTAAGCCCTAAACCCCAAACCCTAAACCCTAAGCCCCAACCTAAACCCTAAACCCTAAGCCCTAAACCCTGTTTTTGCAGGTGCTTGCCAACCCCGGCGGACCCTTGGCGAACGAGCAGGCCACAACGACGGCTTAGGGCTTAGGTTGGGTACTGCCCCCACTTAGCAACAGTCCATATTAGGAGTCCTATTAAGGGCTTAGGGTTTAGGGGTTTAGGGTTTAGGGTTTGGGGTTTAGGGCTATATTAGGGGTCCTATTAAGGGCTATATAAAACCATATTATAAGTATTATCCAACTGTTACTGAGGGGGGGCAGTACCCAAGGTTTAGGGTTTAGGAGAGCTTCTCATATCCATCCCTTATCCCGATCCCCTATATAGCCTCAAAACCCTGAACAGTCCATTATCCCCCATATACCCTAAAAAGCCCCTACATAATCCTCATATGTGAATATATATATATATAGATATTTAGAGATATACACCCTATGAATAAAAGGGTGGGATCCCTACGGTTTATTTAGGGGAGATTGTCATATCAATCCTTAGATGATTCCTCGCGAGGTCCTCCAGAGTTGGCTCATAGTCTGGGTTTAGGGCTTAGGGTTTAGGGTCATGTTTTAGGGCTTAGGGCACCTGACTTTTGGAAGCCTACATGTTCGTGAGCGATCTTTTCATTACCAAAGATACGACTTGTTCTGCAATTCATGGGCGCCTGTTGGTTGTAGATCATATTGCGACAACTAAAGTTTTGGGTGTACCAAAGTGGAATCCTAATTTTTGGAACTACCCGAAACCCTAAACCCTATTGAGTCTATGCACTACCCATATATAGTACACTATTCCACGTATGATCTTTCTTGTCTCGCCGGGACGCCAAGAGTGCCTGCCTCTTGCTTTAAAAGCCCCACAAAATCCGAAACCCTCACCGCAGGTGTCTGTTGCAAAGTTGAAGCCTAAACCCCACACCCTGTCTATGCCATACTTGGAGGGTCAGGGGGACTTAGTAAGGATAGGGTTTACGGTATAGGGTTCGGGGTTTAGAGTATAGGTATTAGGGTGTAAGGTATAGGGTTTCTGGACCTAGCGACCAACCACATCTGGTGTGGATTATAGACAGAATGCCTGTAAGAACCCATTAGTTAAGGAGTAATGTCGACGAAGCTGTACGTAGTTGGGGCTACACGTGAAATGTCGTGGCGTGGTATAGTCGGATGAGACCATATCCCTTGAACTCAGCCCAACATACCCCAAACCCTAGACCATCCTAGACCCTAAATCCTAAACCCTGAGCCCGAAACCCTAAACCTTCAATCCTAAACCCTACAACCCTAAACCCTACAACCCTAAACCCTAAACCCTAAACCTTCAATCCTAAACCCTCAACCCTACACCTCCTCTCAAGTCTTCTTGTGAAAACGCGCGGAAGGTCCGGATCCCCCTGGAATTCATGGCCCAGGGGCCTCCTCCTTCATCCTGAGGGTGGCAGGAAGTAGTCGGGCGTTTTGGGTTTAGGGACTATCTTGGGGTTATATGGGGATGATGGAAAGAAAATGGAAATTACTATAATAGGGTTAGATAGGGTTTAGGGTTTAGGGGTTTAGGCTTTAGCGTATGACATTTTAGGCTTTAGGGTCGCGGGTCTAACAACCAGTTTAGGGCTTCGAGGATTTTAGAGTTTTCGCAGTGCAAGGTTCAGGGGTTCGAGTTAAAGCGCTGGTTTGAAGTTTGCAAGGTTACGTTTAGGGTTTTTCCCCAGCCAACATGGTGACCAAAAGGCATCAGTGTAGTATAGTACTTTGTCCCCACATGTGCTGTTGACAGCGCTGAAGCGTGCCGAGCAGCAAGGAAGCTGCTATTGATTCGCTGGCTTGGGCAAAAAGGTGGTGCCAAGAGGTTTGGAGTTTAGGGTGTACGTAGGGGGTGATCCTCTCCCAAGCTAGCATGGAAGCCCATACAGCCCCTTTTCGAGAGGATAGCAGTCTGCATAGGGGCTCAGTTTAGGCTCCATGAAATTCCATGTTTGTTCTCCGCTAGGTTAGGTGAAAATTTAGGGCTTACCGCTCGAGATGGCGTGAATAGGTTGCGGAAAATGTGAGTTTAGTGAGAAGATTTTGGTAGCCCCAAACTCCAAAAGCACGATCTTCATTGCCGTTCCATGATGGTTTCCCAAGAAATCCTCTGTTACATTTGGAAATTTGTCCAAACATCCCGAACGAACGGTTTCCGTCTGTTGGCGGTAGCTGAAATAGGTGTATTTTATTGCAGCAGCTCAGAGATTTCATATGCCTTTCCCGCAGCCCTAAGCGTTTAGGGTTTAGCTTTTGGGCCCTTACATGAGCAACTGTCAATACTAGTGTTCCCAAGGGACCATTAACATTGGAAGCTTGTTCCTAACACCTAAACGCCCAAAACTTAATTCCCCCGCAACGTGAACCCCCCACAATCCAAACCCCAACCTTGCAGAAACAGTGGTTCCAATGTAGACCCATGAATATAACGACGCCGAACCCGTAGAAAGGTACACCTAAATTTGCAAAAAACACCCGTATTTCGCTTAAACCTTAAGCCCTGAACCTTATTTCTGAGGCCGCACCTGGATCGAAGGGGGGTCCAGCAGCCGGCACCTGAAGGGGGTCTGGGGACAGCTCTGGAGAGGCCAATTTAGGTTTGGAGGTGCTTAGGGTTTAGGGGTTTAGTAGCTTAGGAAAGGATAGATGAGAGTCCCATGGGTTCTTTCATGAAAGCCCATCAGGCCCCGATTTATATGTGTACAGCTACCCAGGAAGTCCTCCAAAGTCCTCAGGGTTTAGGGTGTAGGGGCAGCTCCCCCGATCCAGAATCCCGAAAACTTGCCGATATTGTGGTCCTCGATTCCTGGCATAACCAGTTTCCACGCCAGCTACCGTTTAGGGTTTAGGGGGTGACCTTTAAGGAACGTACTAGAACTTTAGTCCAGGGTTCATGCGGTGTTCCCTACTAACGGCCAGTGCACAAAGGCAGGTCATCCCGCCCCTGATCGCCTAAAGCCCCAACTCCTTAAACTACCCAAAATCCAACCCTACACTCTATAAACCCTAAACCCCGAATCCTAGACCCTAAATCCTAAACCCTAAACCCTCAACCCTAAACCCTAAATCAAAAGCCCTAAGCTCCCAACCCTCAACCCTAAATCCAAAACCCTAAACCCTAAAATCCTAAACCCTAAATCCCAAACTCTCTACCCTAAACCCTAAATCAAAAGCCCTAAGCCTAGGTCATCGACGCCCCTCGGCCAGCCTCTGCAGCAGGTCCTGTGGCGGGCGCAGGTGGCGAGGTTTTGAGGTTTAGGGCTTAGGAATGGGGGATTTGGGGTTCAGGGTTTAGGGTTTGAGGTTTGGGGTTTAGGGTTTGGGGTGTAGGGTGCGGACTTAGGGTTTAGGGTTTGGGGTTTAGGGTTCAGATTTTAGGGCGCAGGCGTAGGTTTGGAGGTTTAGGCAAGGATTTCCACAGAAAGGGGCCCTCCCCAACAAAGCCCGGTTTTCTAAAATCCTTTGATTGGGACTTTGAAGAACGGGCCCCTGCTTTTCGGAAACCGCACAAAAAAGAATACATGCAATAATGTACAATTTCTTGATCTGGTGTGTGTGTGTGTGTTTTTTTCTTTTTCGAAATCTGGTCATTTTATCCATTTGGAGAAAATGGGCCATTTCTAATCATGTCCATGGCCAGCTCTCTTCAATTTTATCCAAAGTTGAGAGAGATTTCAACAACGGCAAAAATACAAAAACAAACTAGATTAAGTTTTTTTCCCGCGAGATCAGGGTACCATCGATTTCTTAATTTCTGTTTGCCTTCTATTTGCGAACAAGATTTTATATGCGCGGCCGCCGAGGGGCTCACTTTCTTAAACCAATGATTTCTTAAACAGTGCTGTCGCTGTAGAAAGACGCTGTTAGCGATACTGGGAGGGTATACCGCAGCCTGGAAAGCCTAAAGCCCAACATCTACAAGCATAAAACCCAAACTCAACACCTCAAATCCAAAATCCCAAGCCTTTTCCAGGCTCAGCAGACCTTCTGAGCATGGAGGAGCCTTCCCCAGCGCCAGCCGCCGGGCGCCCAACCTTTGGAGGGTTTAGGGTTCCCAGGGAGTTCTAAAAATGTGGGACCCCAGGAAGGATGCGAATGTATTAGGGGCCCGCTATGACGGACTTTGGGGGCATAATTTCCGAGAAGTACCTATATAGGGAACAATGATAGGGGTTATTGCGGGCAATACGAGGAGTTTAGACCATGGCTCATATGTGGGGCGTGTAGGGAAAGAATTAGGGGTTGTATTCTACATTGGCCCTAAACCCTCACCCTATGAAACCTAACCCTAAACATGCACTGGCATAAGTAGGGATGAGGGCTTCGCATAGGAGATCGCAAAAATCAGAGTAGGCAAAGGTGGCTGTGCTGCTGACTTTAGCTGTTACTGTCATCATTAGGGTTTAAGGTTTAGGGTTTAGGGTGTTTACTGTCATCATAGTTTGCATAGTAGAAATAGTTGTATCCTCAGCAGCAACGGCGGCGGCAGTCGTGGTTAGTTGTGGTCGTGATCGTGGCAGTTCTAGTCGTATCACGGTTATCTCGTCCGTAGCAGCAGCGTTAGTAATGTTGTTTTGATTATTCAAGCCCTAGACCCTATGCTTATCTTGTATCATCAGTAGCAGAAGCGTTAGTCGTATTGCCTTTTATTATTCAAGCACTAAAGAAAAACAAAAAGCTCAAGCTCTAAAACCCTAAAATCCTAAACCCTACAAAGTTCCAGCTCGGTTTCTGAGGCAACAATAAGCTGGCAGGCAGCGTGGAGGTTCTGAAATGGGCCCCATATGAGCTATAATCTACACTCCTTGAAGGGGGTTATATAGTGGAGTCTACAGGGTTTAGGGTTTATGGTTTAGGGAAAACTCCTTAAAGGGGGTAATCTAGTGGATTATATAGGGGACTATGACAGGGGTTAGCATGATGGATACTAGCTGGTTCAGGGTTTGTGGGGTCTAGGGGGCTTAGGGGGTTTGGGGAAGGTGCCCTCAGCTTCATATGAGTGTTTCCCAAAATTAAGGGTAGTCCCTAACATGAGGACTGCAGTATTTGGGGTGCATATTTGGGTCCCCCTATGTAGGGAAACTACCATTTGGGGTTCTTCCTCGGTTTCGTGTTTAGGGAGTATTCATCGAATCAAGGATGTTTAGCTCATGGTGGAGCTTCTTGCAGGCATGTCCTTGGGCAAAATTCTTTTCCCAATTTGCTGAAAACCTTCCCAATTCGCTGAACATCTTCAGGGTTTAGGGGTTTAGGTTTCGGGGGTCTAGGGACCCTAAACCCCAAACCCTAAACCCTGAACCCTAAACTCTAAGGTTTGCAGGCAATCCTCCACCAACAGATCTTTCTCGTTGCTTCGACTCTAAGCGTCCACCTCCTCTTCGCCTCGAAGCTCCTCAATGCACCTTGCAGCATCCTTCCACGAACACCCAATGTTGAAGCCTATAAGCTCCAAACCCTAGAGCCTTACTGGGGTGAAGAAGGGAACACAGTGGGGTTATAGAGGGATAAAAATTGAAGCCCATAAGCTCTAAAACCTCAACCTCAAATCCACATGCCCTTGTGCCCTATCATAAGCCATAAAGCCCTCAACCCAAGCCTTAACTAAGCGCTACATGCCCTTCGTATCCACAGAAGCCAGTTTGCATTTGATTTTTTATGTGATTGCCATAGAGCTTCCTTTAAGCCCTTACAAGCCTGTACGCTATATACCCTAGACCCTAAAGCGTAATCCTTAAACCCGATGAACTTCAAGCCCTAAAAAACTCTACTTTAACCCTTCAGGCCCTTAAACCCATAATCTTAAAACCCTGAACCTTGAATCCCATCAAACTTAAGGCTGACAATCTATGACCTTCAAAATGCGAAAGCCGTGTAAACAAACTCCATAAACTTGAAACCCTTAAACCCCACAAGCTTATAGACCCCAAACCCGATAGACTTTCAAGCGTAAGACCTGGATCCTTAACCCAAAGCCCTAAACCTAAAATCCTAAACCCAAAAACCCAAACTCAAAACCCAAAACCCTAACTCAAGTCGAGGCTGCTGCAGCCGGGCCCGGCTGGGATCCTTTTGGCTCTTCGCCAGGCTAGCTTGGCACATTTCACTTATTCTAGGCTCTAAATGAGTTTAGGTTAGGATTTAGGGTTTAAGTTGTAGGGTTTAGGATTCAGGGTTTAGGATTCAGGGTTCGGGGTTTAGGGTTGAGGGGTTCCCATAATTTCTGGAGAATCAAATGGAAAGGAAACGGAAAACGGGAAACTGGGGCTACATGGGAGTGTTAGGGCTTAGCAGTGTAGAGTTTCGGGCTACTTGGAGAGTCAATTTAGGGTTTAGGGTTTAGGATTCGGAGTTAGCACGTAGTTGACAATGGGCATATTGGGGGTTGTTAATTTGCCCATAGGAGTTACATGTTTGATTAGGTTTTCAGGCGTCTATGGAGTTTCCGAGATTTGGTAGGTTTATAGTTTAAAGTTTTGGGGTTTAGGATTTAGGGTGTCGTATTTAGGGTTTAGTATTTAGGGTTTCGGAGTTAGGGTTTAGGGTCCAGTTTGGTTTTGGGCACTCTGCTGCTGGATAATAAGAATTTCCAGGTACGGATTTAAGAATTTTCCAGGTACGGATTGAAGGTCTAGGGTTCAGGCTTGAAGGTGGAACCCTATAGCCCTGACCTGCACATGGCGGTTTTTGATCATGCAGAACGCTATGCCAATTTTTTGAGCCTCTACAGGGCCTATGTGCGCCTCTCATTTGGGCAGCCCTTGTTATGGACTACATATCCCGTAAAGGGTAGATAGCAGTTTCCATTTTTTTGGCATTACCCCGTTAGAAATCGTATGCAGCCCAGGCCACTAACATGTGTGAACCGCGTAGAAGTCTGAGTGTCGTGTCTGCCAAGTGTGCTATTGACCTTGGACCGTATAGGGTTTTAGAGTAGATATTCGGGTAATATTAGGGTTATATTTGGGCTATATAGGGAGAATGGAAGAGAAAATGGAAGCGATCACTTAGGGTTGAGGGGCATTACCCTCTTCATGGGTATAGATGAGTTCGGGGATCAGGGTGCAAGGTATAGCATTTGGGGCCTGAAGCCCCATTCGTTGAGTCCTTGGGCGCCCTCCAATGTAGCGGGACCTCAATAGACCCGACTAATTATATGATAATCCTTATGACAGGGAGCCCCAAAACGGTACCCTTAAATTCAGGAACCCCAGAACCCCTATGTAATCCTATAGAATAGTAGTTTCCATTTTCTTGTCCGTTCTCCTTATATAGCCGTATATATACTACAATATTCTCTTTCTCTCTCTATATACATAATTATGTAATTATATATAATAGGAGGGCTCCCCACCCTGTAATAATGGTATAATAGGAATACAACAGGACCCTAATATAGTCCTTCTTGTCCCGTATAGTCACTATTACTGGGT
>CAJNIZ010035847.1:38946-56552 GCA_905231905.1 Symbiodinium pilosum | reverse complement strand
AAAAAAAAAAAAAAAAAAAAACACTCGACCACAAAATTCGGGCCACGAAGCCTGGAACCCTGAATCTGAGCCGCGACACCTTTTGCAGCTACTATTTGTACTGCCATTACTATGATTAATATCATCAACTGTATATCAGGTACTACTAAAATTACTATTCTTATAATCATTACTATCATCATAAATCTTATGACTGCTCTTACTATTACTACTACAAGAACCATTATTCCTGTTGAAAGCCCCTAACCTCAAGCATGGCATGTTGCCAAGCATCGTCCAAGAATTCTACCTCTTGCAGAGTCAGCGTGCCGCTTCGCTCGACATCCAGAGCATAGAACCTCAAGCTAGACGCCGAAACATAAAGCTCGGCTGCAGAGGAATTTTGCTTACAATCTCTTGCCATTGTGTCTCCTGCCGAACACCTCTGATCCGAACCTCATTCCGAGAGCCCTGGGGCTTCAAGAGCTGGAGCCCCTGGAGGAATGATGTGGAGAATCGGGGAGGTGTCTAGGGATATTAAGAACATATATTGCAGGGGATCTTGTTCTTAGAGCCACCCAGAAGTCGGGGATTGAGGAAAGGCACAAAGTGCTGGCGTCGCCCTCAAAGCCGTAGAACCGCAAGGACCGCCGCCACTCGCGGTAGTTCACCTCGCAGAACATTCTGCAAGACCTACCAGCTTCACCTAAAGCTGGCTAGAAAAAGAAATCAGGAAGTACTGGGTATAGGGGTTTCCGCTGAGACCACCCTAGCGGTCCATTCCTCCATCGCCTACCGAACACGCTTACACGATCCATGGATGGCTACAAACTTGTCTGTGGCCCCCCCCAAAACAACTTAGATGTGCGGTACCGGTGGCTGCTACAAGGATAACATGTGGGTGTGCAATTAGGGTTCAGGGTTTAGAGTTTTGCATTGCTCAAGAAACTGGCAGGTTGCCCATTGGACAACCTGAGCATACCGTATCACCTGCCTTCAGCTCCTGAATGTCCACGCACACCCTGTAGCTGCCATAATCCCCTCTCCTTGAATATTAGGGGAGAGATCGGCTCTTTGCTGGCAAGTCTCCTCGTTGTCGCCGCTGTTGTCGAAAACGCTGAATGCAGAGCGTACACTACCAAACTCCTCATCGCACCACCTGCAAACTTTCCACGGATGCTGAACCAATGTAATGCCACTGCAAAAACCTTGCATCATGAAACATGACAATCAGTGGTGAGACATGGGTTCAGAGGCTCATCCCAGCCCAAACACCACAGCAAGATCATGCACCATTCATTGCTATAGCCTTTGCGAACTGCCTCACCCTTACAATCTAAGATGAGGGGTAGCATTAACGGCTGTACGTACACGCTATACTCTTTGCATCCTATATAGCACCTGTTAGTATCTCGTCACGGAAGACATAAGTGTTGTCTGCGTAGCCGTTCTGGAACCCTGCAGCAGTCACACGAATCTTGGGACAGCTGCCCGAATTCTTGTTCATAGATTTCAAGGGACCCTCAATCCCGACATAATCCCGTTAGGGACTCCATACCCCTATACCACCCTACTACATAACCTCTACAATGCTAGTTTTACTCCTTTAAACCCAAACCCTGAACCCTAAACCCTAAACCCTAAACCCTGAACCCTAAACCCTAAACCCTGAACCCTAATGTTAGCAATCCAGGCGGAGCAGCTGGGGCTGTCCCACCTCCGGAAGTTGGCGAGGGCGCTGGAGGATGCTGGATCGATCTCCTGGGGGTTTAGGGTTTAGGGTTTAGGGTTTAGGTGGGGGATCCCTAGGGCTAAGGGAACACAAGGGAATGGAACATGGAAACTGCCATGGGATCGTTTAGGGTATAGGGTTTAGGATTGGGGGCTTCAAAGCTGTTAAAGCACAAGTATAGGGCTATCTGTGGTTATATTGAGTCTAGGCATATTACACCAAGAAAAAATCGTAAGCACTAAACACTAAATCCTAGAACCCAAAGATCCTCAACCAGAAGCCCCAAAACCTAGATCCTAAGGTGTAAGCCCTAAGCCCTCCTGCAGAGTGATGTAGCCGGAGAGATCCTCATCCAGTGCCCTCCAGGCTCCAGCAATATCGCCTCCAAAAACACCACCAAGGTTTAGGGTTAAGGGTTCAGGGAAGATCCTTAAACAATGGGATAGCATTTGGGGGTCCACTAAACACCAACTGGCATCCTGAAAAGGGGGATACAAAGGAACCATGAGGGTGGGGTGTGTAGGAGTTCGAGGTTTGGGTTCAGGATTGATGGTTTATGGGCCTCAATAAGCAGAATAGTGGGTAATCAAGTAGAAAATGTGGTGGACAATTGCCTGGGCACGGGGGTTGGAATGGGTTGTATAGGGCGTATTCAATTAAAATCTGGTTTTGGGATCCATTCTACGAAAGTTTTATAAGGATTGTAATGAAATGCCGTCGGCATGTTGACTTGGGTTACAAATGGGGCACCTGGGGTTCTTCAATACATATGCAGTACACATATACAGCAAGTAGTCATGGAACTAAGGGGGGTTCCCACCTCGCATGTGCTGGCCAGCACCAAGGCAGGTCTTAGTTCTTGGAGCTTGTGCTTGGAGCCCTAGTTGCTTGATTCCTGCTGGCTGAGCTGAGGGCCACGTGGCAACTTGCTTCCAGTGAACAGCACCGCATAAGGATAACAACGCATCATGATACTGCCCGCCATTGTAAGGTGCGGATATGAAACGGAAGACACCCGACGCGAGCTGCTTGTCTGGGCAGTCTGCTTGTCGACGACGCCAGCTTCTAACACCTACATGACCTCTGAACAAGGCTGATGCCAGCAAAAAGAAACATCAAAAATATGACCCAGTGTTCCTGCAAACCCACCATGATGCTGGGCATCAAGTTGTGATGGCCGTCGACTCCCCGATCCCCACCAGGCCTTTGAATTTCAGCTTCTGGCAAGCTGCATCAAACTCGTCAAAGTTGCAACGGTTGCTGGAGTCCTGTTCGGGCCGCTGAGGGCGATATGACTTCCAGCTGTTTTGTGGTACATTGTCCAGCGCCATTCCGTACTCCTATTGTCCTAGGATTGCACTGGGCTGTGTCTTGCATGGACACAGCACGCGAGGTATCAAGAGCATCTGCTGCAGAGACTTGATGACCAAAGTTCTCGATAGCCTGCGCATTGTGGCTCTTACACGTTGCACGTTTACATGTAAAGCTCCCACCCCAAGCTCAAAGCTGGGCTCTAAGGGGGTTCTGATGGAGATAAGTAGGGTCAAAATCCCATAAACGGTGGTTCTGGAATTGAGCAGTATACTCATTTAACACGGTGGGCCTACTATTCAACCACTAACCTTATCCAGTAGTAGTATGAACGCTTGGAAGCTTTACGGGATATTACTTGGTTATATCTTGGTCTTCTTACCCGCCTGAACCTCAAAACTAGATAAACTAATGGCCCAAATCCCATGAATCACCAGCCCAAAAGGCTGTTATTTTACCTACTGTGCGGGGTTCTGGTAGCAGTTATGTAATGAGAGGGCTTGTACCAGTTTCCCACCCTTGCACTTCTTGCCAAGGCGGGAAACAGGCGCACTGCACAAGAGTTAGAATCGGGTCCTTTGGGGGTACATGCTACGCTTATATACGGATTTAACTTTCGAATGTATGTTTTCGTCTGAATTCACTACAGCATCCGCAAACTCATCGCTCTGGTAATTCTGTCAGAAGCATCAGAAAAGAACATCAGGGTGCCCAGATTAAGACTGGATGTTGACTTAAAACCCTAAACCCCCAAGCCCTAAAAACTTAAAGCCCTAAACCCTAAACCAGTCTGAGTCCTGGTCCAGGCAGTGACGCCATGCCTTGAGGAAGTTCTTGTAGTTGCGCACTAGCCTGGACTGATCCATGTTTACTTCTTCCATTCGCCGAGGAAGGGTTTAGGTTTTAGGATAGTAGTTTCCATTTTTTTCTTTACCATTTGCCCTATATAACCCTATATTACCCTCAAACGCTAAACACAAAACCCTCAAGAGTAGTTTCCGTTTTCTTCTCCATTATCCCTATATAGCCCTACAATGCCCTATAGTATCCCAATATTACCTACCAATTATCCCTATACAAACCTATATTACTCAATAGTACCCTATAGCATGCCAATATTACCTCCCCCCCTTAAAAGGCGAATGCAACAAGACCGCAGACCTCCGGAGTGGGGCTAAACTCCAAATCTGCCGAGCACGGATGGCACTACAATAAACAGACTGGTAGAAACTGGTCGGTAGTGTTGGGATAATATGATGTAATATAGGGTTATGTAGGGATAATGGAAAAGCAAATGGAAACTACTAGCAGACTGTTAGAAACTGGAAGGCCGCAGGAAGTAGAAGGCCAAAGGCAGGCAGAACCTAGGTCAAGAAGAGCCAACCAATAGGCCCCCAGGTGAGGACTAGCAAGCCCTACCCTCCCCCGAACTAACATGGAAGCTCATATAGCCCGGTTCTAAAGGTGTCGCAAGCCCCAAAGATGTTCCTTCCCCAAACCCCACCCTAAACCCAATTCAATCCAGAAGCAGCGCTTTGAACTCCTCCATGGCCTGCGGATTGGCAGTGCCTCAAGGCAGAAGAACCCCGAATCCTGGCTTAGGGTTTAGGCGGTGTATGGCTAACTTATAGGGTTTTTATAGGCATATACGGTTTAGGATTAAGGGCTCGGTACCCCCGATTACCTACAGTTTTAATTATAGGTTATACCTACTAATTCGGGAGTTGCTACCATTACGCTGTAAGTAAATGGAGTCACAGGTATGGCCAACTTTGACTTGCACCCGGCCCCTCCACAGGGTTCATCCAAATCAGACATGCTACTGCAGAAGTAGCCAGGATTTCAGGATTTGGGGTTTGGGTAGTGGTTTCCATTTTCTTTTCCATTATCCCTATACAATCCTATGTTAGCCTAAAGTACGCTTCAGAAGCAGTTTAGGGTTTGGGTTTGGCGGTCCGAAGCCCTTGGAGCCCGGGTGCGAGTGAGAAATGCTGGCGGCTTCCAGCGGTCAAGGAAAAGAAGGTCATCCATCATCACTGCCTCAAGGTGTGGGCTGCTCAGGAACAGGGCTTCGCAAGGACACCAGGAATACATAGGGATCATAGAGATACTCCGGGATTATACCGAGGTTATGGGTGTCCTTGTTTGGGATAATCATTCGTTATTAGAAACATCACGTTGACAAACTTTCGTTTCACCATGGTTTACGCTTTCGGGCAGCAAGTTCACCATGCTGCTACATGCCTGGGTCCTTAACCCTAAACCCTAAACCCAAACCTGGTGTCTTGTCATGCCCATCTAGGCTCCCATGCTCCTTGAGGCAGGCCAGCTACCTCGCTGCTTGTGCCCACTCAATAGTGTAGGGTTTAGGGTTTAGGGTTGATGTAATACACTGTGGTACATTAGTATAGTATATGAGTATAGTATACTACGATAGACTTTCCCGACATCGATGTTTTCAATCTGAAACAAGTTCATCAGTCCTCGGCAATTGTAGAAGGAACTTAAGGCCACAAGAACGAAGTTTGCTGGCAACAAATGAGTGTGGCACGTTTTGAACGTGCTTAACCCCAGAAACCATTAACTTCCCCGCCGTCAAGTGCTTCAAATAGGAAGCATGGAGAACCTAAGCCCTGAAACTGAAGCCCTACATCTTAAGGGCCCTTAATGTACATAGCTTTCCTGTACACACGCCGTATATAAGGAACCCAGCATATGCGATCATGCTAAGGGCCAAGTTTTGCACCCTAAAGCCCTAGCCCCCAAATCTGCCTACGAATCCCCGGAAGACCTTGTATACCCCGCATCCTATGTTTAAACGTTAAACCGTAAATCCTACATCCCGAATCCTAATCCCCTAGAGCCTACACCCCAAAGCTAAACCTCAAACCCTAACCCTGAAACCCTAAACACTAAACCTCAAAACCCTACACTCTAGACCCCAAATCCCCAAGCCCAAAACCCTAAACCCCAAACCTAAACCCCAAATCCCGAGAACCCTAAACTCCCAAAACCTAAACCCCAAACCCCTAAACCTTCAAACCCTAGCAATTTTACACCTTTGAAGCCTAAATGACCCCACCCAAACCCTAAGTAAAACCCCAAAACCCCAGACCCCTAAACCCTAAACCCCAAACCCTAAACACTACCTCCCCCCAAACCTCCAACCCTAGACATCTCCCCCGAAACCCCTAAACCCCAAATCCCAAAACACTAAACCCCTAAACCTCAAACCCAAAACCCAAAACCCTAGGCATCTTCCCAAAGCAGGGCCTTCATCTCTTTGCGATCCAGGCCATGGAAGAGGAGCTTGGCAGGATGCTCGAAGCCATGGCTCTTCACCTGCACTTTATTGGGTTTGTGAAAGGTTTATACGGTATATCTAAGGGTCCTATATAGGATTTTATAGAACTTTATAGGATTTGTGTAGGGATTTTAAAAAAATTACCAAGGGTTTATAACATGTTTATAGGGAATCTATGAAGGGTTTGTAGGGTTTATAGAGGGTTCATGGAGGGTTTATTTTGGCTCTTCACCTGCACTGTATAAGGTTTATAAGGGGTTTATAGACGCTTTACATAGGCTCTGCACCTGCGCAGAGAAGGGTTTAGGGTTTGGGGTTTCGATTTTGGGGTTTGAGGTTTAGGGTTTGGGGTGTAGGCCTTGGGGTTTAAGGTCTTTAGGGTTCAGAGGCTGTATAAAGCGCTTATCAAGGGTGCATAGGGTTTATGCAGTTTGGCGTTGAGGGTTTAAGGTTTAGGGTCCCTTCAGAGGGGCTGTGTAGGGCATATAGGGCCCCTTCAATTCGTTGTGTGGGGGTGATATAGGAGTCTACAAGGCCTGCACCACGAGCAGGGGCTTTAAGGTCTAAGGGATTTTTGTTGGTTCTTTCTTGGGCGACTACAGGGATAAAGAAAGGTTCCTTCCCACCCCCTAAAGAGGACCCAACAAAAAAAGAACGCCCCCCCCACCAACAAAAAAAGGGGAGCCAATTGCTATGTTGAGGAAGCCTAATCCCTAAACTCTAGGGTTTACATTGGGATAGTAGAAAAGAACATGGAAACTACTAAAGGTTTAGGGTTTTGGGTCCCTGAACACTAGACAATAAACCGCGTGGAGGTTATCAGGAGGTTCCAGTTGCGTGGGACCCTTTAGGGGTCTGGTTTAAAAGGTCTTTATATATGTGAAGAAAGGACATCGAGGGAGCTATGAGGGTATATGGTTTTCTAGAAGGACAACATTGCAAGTGTACGCTGTCTAGGGCTCTGCACAGTGAGAAGGGTCTGTAGGGTTTCTTTCCACAAGCTCTTTCGGAATTCAGGCTTGAGGATTTAGGATCGGGGCGTAGCGTATAGGATATAGGGGTTAGGGTCCTAGGTGTCTCAACTTTGTCTCGAAGTACAGGCCCCAAGCGTAAATGCCATAAGGGGGAACATAAAGGGTTATAAAAAGCTCCCTGCAGTGCAAATGGTATAAGAAACAGTGATATATAGATACATGGGCGTGGCTCAGGAAGCTTGATGAAACACGCAATGGTAGTCCTAGACATACTAGCGCTGCTCAAATTACAAACAATGCCTCAGGCAAGTTAGCCTGTTCGTGCGAGCAATAGCAATGATACACCGCTGTTCATGCAACAGTTACCCTTGAACATTGCATGGTTCCGCATGCTGCCACTCACTGAATACCGACTCCCCTCATGCCAATAATGAAGAGTCCACCATATGAGCTACAGTCTTAAACTCCTGGTATCCCCCTTAATAATCTCTATGATAATCCCCTATATAATCCTTAACATAACCCCATTCAAGGAGTTTAGCCTACAGCTCATATTGCTCCAAGCAGCTCTCGGAGTGTTGAGTCTACTAGTCGTGTAGAGCCTCCCCCCCCCGTGTAGGCAAACCGAGGTGTCGTGGTTGAGAACAGCCCTAAACCCTAAACCCCCAAACCCTAAACCCCTAAACCCTGAACACTAAACCCCTAAGCCCCTAAACCCCTGAACCCTAAACCCTATAGCCTAAACCCGCCTGGCTGATGAACTCATGCTGCTTCAGCTTCTTCCTTGGCGTGTGGGGTTGTCGGCAGACATGATTTCCGGCTCGCCGCTTGAGGACCTACCCCACTAGCCGTAAAATCGAAAGCCCAACGCTATTTAGTAGGAGCAACCTCAGTAAGAGGCAAGGTCGCGCTTCTTCATGAGCCCATGAGCCCTTTGAAGCTATGCTATGAGAATCATCCATGGTAGCTGTAGAGAAGCCGGATGATGAGACAGGCATGACCGAAAGCGGCGGCCCCTGCAGAACGCACCACTGTCCGAACATCTCTCACATGTTGCTCCTACTTCATATCTCGAGATACTGCGCAAACCAAAATAATGACCAAACAGATTTTGAGGCCATGGTGCGCTATACCATGACTACACAAAGGAATCTAGCACCATGATATACTGGCAAGTATCCCCATAAGCCCTTTCGGCTCTCCGTTCTACAGGATACTATCACCAAACCCGAAACCCTAGATAATCCTGAACAATAAGCCCTGGATAATAACCCTTTGTAATCTCGTATCCCTAAGCCCATCATCCTGAACCCTAAACCCAGTCCTATACCTTAAACCCCTTCTCTGCATACCTTAAACCCTAAACTCTAAACCCTAAGCCTTGAACCCTAAACCGTCCCTTATCTAGACCCTTAGGCCTTAGGATTTAGGCAAAGGGTCTGATTGTATCTGTCGAAAGCCTTGAAGGCGGCAGAGGCATTCCCAAATTTACCTCAGCTTTCTTGGGAGTATGGGATTCGATAACCCTCAACCCTATACCTTCAAAGGGGCTTATAAGGGTTATGCAAGGTTCAGGGTTTAGGGTTTCCTGAACTTGGGGATACCATCTTGGGGGTCTCCATAAGAAGGACTATAATATTTTGGGGTCTATATTGGGGTCCCCCTTACTTTAGGGAAACCACCATACAGGGCTTGGGGTTTTGGGTGCAGGGGCCTAGGGCCCAGGGCATCCAGTACTTAAAGACTTTAATGCCATTACAGACATGAGCCATCTCTAAGGCTTGGCCCTTAGAGTATCGGGCTTCTGAGGGGGGGAAAGAGATACTTATGATGTATACATACATAGGTACAGACGGGAATTAGGCTCTAGGGCTTCTCAGGGTTCCAAAATGAAGGGATGTTAGGATACATAAGGGTTTAGGGTTACTTACACGAAGGGTCCATGTACCCATTCATTTGCCACCTGGCATCCGGGCACTAAGTGTTGTAAGGGTTTAGGGTTGAGGGCTTTGGGCTTAGGGCTATGGGCTTACGGCTTAGGGTTGAGCGCTCAGGGTTTAGGGCTTTGGGGACGTGTTCTCAAGCTTTTCTGGCGCTTGCATGGGGCTGGGCCTTTCGAGGCTTCGAGGCCCCTAGACTTGCCAGCTGCTGGATACCTCGGAGTCCTCCAGAACATGGCTGCCGCGGTAGGATAAAGCCTATAAACTTAAGTTGCCCCTGTACACCTAAGTACCCCTTAGATCCACCTTTCACAGGGACATTCCTGATCCCCATGTAGAGTTGTAGACGGGGCGAAGATGAGGAGACCAAAAGGTTGAGGCAACTGGATGGGGCTATTAGTCCCTTTCACAGGGATATATAGCGATTGTATAGGGATAGGTACGAACTTATATGTAGATGTACGCAGATATGTGGCTTAAGGTGTAGGATTCGGGATTGGGCAGATTTCAGGGTCTGGGATTCGGGGTTTAAGTTTGGGCTTATAGTCCCCCTTAAGTAGATGGAATATGGGGTATATGGGGATCTTATGATAATTTACCCAAAGCCATATTCTATCTACTTAAGGGGGACTATAAACCCTAAACCCTAAACCCTCTACTTAAGGAGGGGGACTATAGGTTTTATGGTCCCAGGATGAGAATTCACTTCGCTGGGTCTGCTTCGCTCGGGCTGCAGCCAAGTAGTTCCTATAGTTGGATCAGGGTGTAGGGTTTAGGGTTTAGGGGTAAACTCTAAACCCTAAACCCTAAAATTCTGCCTCAAAAAGTCCTCGGCCCCAGCTACGTGCATACCCCTTAACCCCAAACACTCGAGGGCCCCAGAGAAGCTCCATTTACGTACACCAAGGTGCTCATGATAAAGTCATGGAAGTGTGCAAGCAGTTCAGCCGCCCGAGCATCGAGCTCCTCGCAGTAGTTACTTTTGACAACACTCACAAGCCTGAAATTGAGCCTGAACCCTATACCTCAAAACCCAAAACCCCAAAACCCTAAACCCTGAACCCTAGACCCCAAAACCCTAGGGTGCAGCAGAGGATTTACGCTTCTCGAGCTCTAGAACTGTGTAAGGCTCGAAGTTGGTGGCTTAGGGTTTAGGATTAGGGCCAAATCTGGTTCCAAGAGGCTCCCCACTACTTACTGGGAGGATAATGGAAAAGAAAATGGAAACGACTATAAGAAAATGAGTTATATTGGGATAATGTGAAAGAAAACGGAAACTACTATGATATATTGGGGTGGGCTTTTGAGACTATTGCACCTTCTGCTCCTGGAGAATTAACATGAAGGTCTAGGGCTAAGGGTTTGGGGAGTTTATGAAGTGACAGCACCAGCCACAGAAACAAAAACAGGTGTAGAAGAATCCGAAAATTACGCACAAATCTCCTGACTGACTCGTAACTCCTAAGCCCTGATGTCAAGATCACGTCAATTTTTCGTTTATCTCCCGGGTCCTTAAACCAAGGGTCACTGCCCTCTGTGTAGCTCTGTGTCAAAGCTTTCAAACATGCCTGGCCTTCTCTCACTGAGAAGAGCTAAACTATTCTACCTCAATCATCGAGAGAGATGCATGTGCAAACAACCCTGAAGAGACTAGGTATAAGTAAGATGAAGCACTCGTGAAATAAGAGTTACTCGTAGAGGCTGTGGGAACTGTGGGACATTCTCTGGAGAGGTGATCCTCGATGGACACGTAGCCGCTGTTGTCCTTTCAGGCTAGGTCGGGTTTATTGGATACTGGAAAAGAAAATGGAAACTACTATAGTAGGGATTATATAGGGGTTACAGAAGGATTATAGGGCATATATAGGCGTTATATGAGCAGCGGACAAAATTTGTTGTCTGGCCTATGGTCAAAATTCCCATACTCGTGCTGCAATCTCGTTCCATCTTCTTTTACATATTCCGGAGCATGTTGGGCGGGAACATCTTGTTCCCACTAGGCTTCAGACCAACTGACCAGATCTACTATCTCGTTTTACAGCACTAGGGTCGGGCCTTGAATCGTTTTCCAACAAATTTGCATTCAACCACAAAGAGGGCCGATCTCGCTATTTGGGGGGGGGACCATCTCGTTTTACTGGTTAAACGCATGATTTTGGGGAATTCTGACTGACGTTAGACATGGCTCAAGAGACGGAAATTTGGTTTGTCGCTCATATAGGGATTATATAGGGGTTATATGAGGATCATAACGTGTGTATATATATATATATTCATATTGGGGCTATATAAGGATAATGGAAAAGAAGATGTAAGCTACTGTACTGGGAGCGAATTCACGGAGCCTGGCCTGGTTTAGGAGTGCAACAGTCACCAACTTTAAGTTACGTGGGGATCTCCAAGAATGAATGGTTTGGGGTTGAGGGTTTAGGGTTCAGGGTTGGGGGTTTAGGGTCCCCATTTTGTCCCCCAAACATTCTCATACACTAGCCCTGATTGTGGATACCCCCCATAGACAGACCTCTAATTGTTGGAAACCCCATGCCCCGAGGCGAAGACAGCCTCTTTAATTGTTGGGGAGCCATGGTAGATACTAATGGCACTTTGGGTTCGCCAGCCCCCAAATGAGCGCCCGATGCCCATTATACTAATATGGTCGGTAGTTTCCCAAAACGGGGGGGACCCCAATACAGACCCCAAGATACTACAATCCTTCTTATTGGGACCCCCAAAATGGTACCCCCTTTCTGTGGAAACGTTTTGCGTGTCTCGGTTTAACCGGAGGAAACGCGAAAAACGCGAAAACGCGAAAAACGCAAAACAAAAACACGAAAAACGCGAAAAACGCGAAAACGCGAAAACTCGAAAAACGCGAAAAACGCGAAAAACGCGAAAAGCGCGAAAAAAAATGCGAAAAGGGCGAAACAATGCGAAAATCACAACAATACGCGTAAGCCACAACAAACGCAAGAGCCCTAAACCCTTCGCGTATAGCATGTTATAGCATGTTATATAGCATATTGTCGTAGATGACCGTACATTATGGTACGATGTAGTTTTGCGATTGTATATAAGCACATATTGAGATGACCTATAGTATATTAAAGCACAATGTAACATATTTGCATACTACAGCATACAGAAATCCATGCCAGCATACTATTCTAAAATATAGTACATGATAACACAGTACAGCATATTATAGTTTACTTAGCATGCTAGAAGATGCTTGAATACATATTACATTCTAGTACATTCTAGGATATTCTAGCACGTTAGAGAATATCGTAACATAGGGTATGTTATGATATATTACAGTATATCGCAGCGTATTATATAATAAAATATAATATATCGCAGTATAGTCTAGAAGATTATACAGTATACTGTAATACATTATAGTATGTAAAAAACTATTCGAATATATTACAGAATTTTGGAATATGGTAGAATATACAATAGAATATTACAACGTATTAGAGCATATTATTGTCTATGATAGTATTGTATACTATGGCGTATTATAGTAGACTAATATAATAAAGTAAGAATAATATATCATGGACTAGTGTAATACATTACAGCACTATACAGCCGGTTACAGTAATATAGAACATATTCTAACATATTCTAGTCGTACAGCATATTATGGTATATTATAGTATTTTGGTATATTACAATTTCTTATGATCCACCTAGAACAGTATGGTGTATTCAGGCATTATTGTTGATTACAGTAGATTACGCATATTACCAGTCATTGTACCATTTTCTAAGCATATTATAGCTTTTGACAGCACCTTGCATACGGTAGCATATAATCTTGTCTTGTAATATCCGCAAAGCATACAATGGCAAAATATAATATGTTGTAGCATATTGTAACATATTATAGCATGTTCTAGTTTGTTGTAGCATATCATATCAAGGCATAGTGTATTATAGTATATCACCAAGCATTATTTATATTGTAAGATAATATACGAAAATAACGGCAATATAACAGAACTTATTTCAGCAAGTTGTTATAACCCATTATATGATGTTATGAAAAGAGTTGTACGTTACTATTGTATACTATATCATATCATATATTATCAACTGTTTAATACATTTAGGAATGTATAGATTATTTTACATATTATATACAGCATACGTTTCACGTAGATTATATATGCTATACTATATGTTCTATATTATATATTATGGATTGTAGCTTATAAAATATAGAGTATATATACATATAAATATATTGTAAGATATATGATATAAATATAGAGTATAGGATATTATATATACATTTTTTCAGGATATAATTTTCAATATCTACATGTTCTATTCAATTCTATATGAGTTGAACCGTTGTCTCGGTTTAAGCGGAGGAAGCGAGAAAAAACGCGACAACGCGAAAAATCACAGGAAAAACAAAAAAAACGAAAAACACAAAATACGCAAACAACGCGAACAACTCGAAAAAAACTGAAAAAACGCGGAAAAACGTGAAAAAAAACGCGAAAAAATGCGAAACATGCGAAAAAACGCTCGTGTTTCTCGCGTTTTCGTTTTTTTTGTTTTTGTTTTTTGTTTTTATTGTTGTTTTTTTGTGTTTTTGTGTTTTTCTCGTTTTTGCGTTTTTCTCGCTTTCTCCGATAAACCCACGACGCGCGAAATGTTGGCTTAGTAATTTGGGGAACCCCCCCATGTGAACCCTGAACCTTACACCAACCACATGACTCTTGTAGGGTCCTTCTTCTATAGGGCTTGGGATTGCCCCAACTCTCTTGTTAGCAGAGGCCCGGCCAAGGTCAACGCAGGTAAAGACCCTCAGGAACCCAAAAGCCTTCAGTCCCCTTAAGTAGATAGAATAGTGCTTAGGGTTTAGGGCTTGCGGTGTATAGTCCCCCTTAAGTAGATAAAATGTAGGGGCTTAACTTGGATAATGGAAAAGAAAATGGAAACTACTATTTAGGGTTGAGGGTTTAGGGTATAGTCCCCCTTAAGTATATAGGTAGAGTACGGCTTTGGGTAGATTAAAGTAAGATCCCCATATACCCCATATTCTTATCTACCTAAGGGGGACTATAACCTTAAACACCAGGCCCTAGACCCTAAGCCTTATCCTTCCTCTGAACACAAGTCCCCTCAACTCTAACTCAGGACAGGGATTTATTACAGGTGCGCACAAGCTAGCACAGACCGTTACATTGCTTGATCGCACGCTCCCCCGGCGTCCTGAACCATACCTGTAACCCGAAATTGCCCACAGTTTTATGGCGTATACCTACCTATCGAGGGATGGTTACTACAAAGCGGTTGAGGTGCGCGTCCACCTGATACAATCACACCATGTGACTACGGCGCTCAGGGTATGAGGTCGTCGTCCAGTGGAGCTACTGGACGGACAAGAAGGTGACGGAAAAATAGATACCACGATGCCATTAAAACACAGCGACCGCCCCAAAATTCAGATTTTTAAATATCTTGTAGAAGTAGCATCACCGTTACTGTACTAGTACTATAACGAGTACTATTCCTGGAGCCATTCCCCTTGCTCTTACAACTACAAGTGCTACATAGTCTCCCTTCAGTAGATATAATACGGGTTGTATAGGGACCTTTCTATAATGTTGGGCAATTCCGTATTCTACTTTGGGGGATTATATCCCAAAACCCAAAACCCTCTAAATTCTATCCACTTAACGGGGACTGTAGGCCTTGTCGAACGCAGAGAAGAGAAGCCGAACATCTCCCGGCCAGCCCAGATGAGCACAGGCCTCGTTGCATTCTGCTAAGCATCGGACCAAGAAGCCAGACGGTTTAGGGTTTAGGGGTTTCGAGTTTAAGGGTTTAGGGGTTTAGGGGCATGTTGTTGGTGCACAGATTGGCTATCCTCTTTACTTAGCGGTTCTTAGTAAGGAACAAAGGAATACAATCTCTATATAATCCTATACATATGCATACACATATGTTTATACAGGTACATGCACACACGCACACGCACACGCGCACACACACACACACACACTCACACACACCCACACACCCACACACGCATATGTATATATATATATATGTATATCTATATGTATATATGTATATGTACTCGCCTCCCCAGTAACGAAATTTAAGCACGTTTAAACTTTATCGTAGAGACCCAAAAAGGAAGCCCAACAAGTTTAAAGTTCCTCTATTGGCTAAGTAAGTGTATCGCGCTCTCTCTCTCTCTCTCTCTCTCTCTCATTCCCTTCTTAGCCCTGAGTAGGCTTAGTGCCCATAAAGGCAGGTTAGAAGCACTCACAAAATCAAAAAGGATTGTTATTCCAGCGGTTCTTGAGTCGACGGAGCCTTCTCCAAGAAAACTCTTTTACATAATGTCAGATCGTTGATTTTTTAAAGTCGGGTCTCTCCTTTAAACCCCTCAACCCAACAGGTTCAGGGTTAGGGTTTATTTGTGAACATGATGATCTTCCAAGCCTTGAAAATCTCGCTGCGGTGCAAGATCATGGCCCCGTCTGGGCTCAGCGCCTGGTCGAGGGTTGGCGTTTTAGGTTTAGGACTTAGGGTAGTAGGCTGGGGGTTAGGCAGGGAATACATAGGGGATATCTATCTAGGTGTATGGGGATTCTATGGGGATTGGGTTTAGGGTTTAGGCCCTGCAGGGTGTGAGATTCTAGCTTCCCCATCTAAGCATTTTTAATAGAAACTGCTTAAGGTGTTGTGGGAGAAGGAAGTTTAGGGATTCTGTCTTCTGAACCCTAAACCCTAACCCTAAACCCCAAACACTAAACCCTGAACCCTAAAAGAACAAACTTAGGAAGCGCATGTTGCTTGGAACCTTCATGGACCAAACTTAGGAAGAACAGTCAGTTTGTTCGGCAAATAGTACTCAAGTCAGCCACTACATGAGCTTTAGTCTAAACTTCTAGTATCCCCCGTTAAGAACCCGTATAATACTGCTCTATATCAGCCCCTACACAACCCCCTTTAGGGAGTTTAGACTACAGCTCAGTATAGGGTTTAGGGTTTAGGGCCCGTAGGGGCACTCATCTGCAGACCTTAAAGGTCCTACCATAAGAAAAATGACAGGAAAATCATGATCTGATTCCATGACACCCTACGAAACCCCTATGTAACCCCAGTGTCCATTTCACTGTCCATGCTCTTTCTGTTTGATTCTCCGTTATTGGGGACATATGCCTAAACCCTATAAACCCTAAAGCCCTAAACCCCTAAAATCCTAAACCCCTAAAACCCTAAACCAACTAAACCCTAAACCAAGACAGAGTCCTGCCTTGAACCACGCGCGCAGGAAGCTGCCATACTTCCGACGAAGGTAGTTCTTGAAGTCGGCTAGGCAAGCCTCCCAGGGGAGGGTTTGATTATTATTGTTGGTTATTATCCCCTAGGGTTATTATCAGGGGTTTGGGGTTTAGGGTTTCAGGTTATTATCCCCTTATATAATGGAGAATCAAATGCAAATTTTGAATTGAACGCTGAGCGAGCGGGCTCTACTCCTTGCGGGCGATAACTGCTGTTGAGCATCAGTGAAACGTCACTAGTCTCCTATCTATCAGTGGCTGTTTATCTGCCTTTCTTCAAGTCCAGGCAACCAATCTTGAGGACATACCGGAGGCGCGTAGCCTTGCACAGGCGGGTTAGACGATGCAGGACGTAGCCGTCCTGTTGCCACCTCATGCTCGTCAGGAGCTAGCTCTGCTCCAATCAAATGGAAATGAACATGGAAAATGAAATGGAAACTGGGATTCTAGGGTAGTTTATGTAGAGTTTGTTAGGGGATAGATGAGGATAATGGAAAAGAAAATGGAAACTACTATAGTGGGATTAAAAAGGGGTTCAGGGCAAACAGGTCTGTGCCCGTGGGTTCAAGGTGTAGGGCTTAGGATTTAGGGGTTTAGGGTTGAGGGTTCGGGGTGTAGAGCTTCGGGTCATGTCTGCGACCCTGAAACCAGATTCTTGTATCTTCCTCTAATGGCAAAACCAAGACATGCTCCATATGAGCTATAGTCTAAACTCCTAGTATCCCCCCTTAATAGCCCCTATAGTACTCCCCTATATAATCCCCTATATAACCCCCTTCAAGGAGTTTAGACTATAGCTCATAATCTCTATAAACTCCTACACAATTCCAATTTCCGTTTCATTGTCCATTTTCTTGTCCAGTTGATTCTCCATTATTGAAAGCAATATAACCCTGATATAACCCCTATTATCCCTGTAGTTTCCAATTTTCTTTTCCATTATCCCAATGACCCCTAATATCATAGGGAGCAGACTTGAGAATTCAGCAAAGCTTCGGCTCCCAAGAAGACCACTCTGGAAGATAATTTTCTGGGTTGCTGTTAAGG